>QAXK01006484.1:0-13219 GCA_004335735.1 Chlorella sp. KRBP
AGTGATGCAGCTGCTGCTGGATGCACAGGCAGACGTCAACTCTGCGGCTGATTCAGGAGCCACGCCCTTGCCCTGTGCAGTAGCAGGCGGCTAAATGCAAGCTGTGCAGCTGCTGCTGGCTGCTCCACATCTGAAGCCTGAGGTGATGGCGGGTCAAATCAGGGCAGCAGTGTTAGCAGGCCGTTCTGATGTTGCCATCGTGGTACTGAAGGCTTTGGTATCACGAGACAGGCTTTCAGCAGCTGCTGTGCTGGCAAGTCGTCAGTCAGTAGCAACAGCGGTTTTGCGGCAGTGGAGGGCTGATGAGCGTGTCATCAGGAAGCAAGAGGCACAGTGGCCAGCACTGCAGCAACTCCTAATTGGCATGTGCCTCGCACATCAGCAGCTGCGGGAGGATGCAGCAGTCATAATTGCATCTGCAGTCACTGCGGCAGTGCAGGCAGCTGCTCCAGAGTTGAGTGACACGAGGGTGCAGTGCAGCCTCATGCACGTCTTCCGCAGAGGCTGCAGTGAGGCAGCAAGCAAGGCAGTTCCAGTGGCGGCGGCCATTCCTGCTGCAGTGACCACAGTCATTGCTGCCACTGTGGTGGCCTTTGTTGGCATGGTTTATCTCAGCACTCCCCCAGCAGAAGACCTGGGCATGCTGTGGTGGCCGCCAACAGCAGCAGCAATGCTGATGCTACTCCAGCTGGGTGTGTCGCAGGAGCACTACGATTGCTGCTTGCACCACCATGCATGGTAATGTTCAGTTTCAGAGCACCAGTGCTGCAGCTGCTGATTAACACAGCAGCAGCAACGACGTCACTGGCAGCGGCGGTCGCAAGATGGTTGGCAGCAGCACCAGCACCAGCACCAGCACCAGCACCAGCACCAGTGCCATCAGCAGACAGTACCGGTGTGATTGTCTGGCCTGCCCTACATACTGCAGCTTACAAAGGAGACGCAGCCACCGTGCAGTGGCTGCTGGATGCTGGAGCAGCTGTGGATGCTCCTGGTGTGGATGGCTGCACTGCCTTGCAGCTTGCATCACAGGCGGGGCATGCTGAAGTTGCTCAGCAACTGCTGGATGCACAAGCAGCAGTTGGTGCTCTTGATGAAGGCGGATTCACAGCCCTGCACAAGGCAGCAACTGAAGGCCATGCTGCAGTTGTGCAGCTGCTGCTGTGTGCTGGGGCAGCAGTTGACACTGCTAGCAGTGTTGGCTGGACAGCCCGGCATCATGCAGCCCACAAGGGGCACACACCAGTGGCGAAGCTGCTTCTGGAAGCTAAGGCAGCGGTGGACGCAGCTACTTCTACTGCAGGCAGCACCCCCTTGCACCATGCTGCACAGGAGGGGCATGCTGCAGTTGTGCAGCTGCTGCTTGATGCAGAAGCGGCAGTTGATTCAGCTGATGGGAGCGGTTGGAGTGCCCTGCATCATGCAGCCCTCCAAGGGGCACACAGCCGTTGTGCAGCTGCTGCTGTGTGCTGGGGCAGCAGTTGACACCGCTAGCAGTGTTGGCTGGACACCCTTGCATTATGCAGCCTCCAAGGGACACACCGCAGTGGTGGAGTTGCTGCTGGATGCTCAGGCTGCAGTGGATGCAGCTCCGCCTGCCGGCAGGACACCCCTGCACCATGCTGCAGAGGGCGGCACACCGCAGTTGTTCAGCTGCTGCTGGAGGCTCATGCAGATGTAAACTTTGCTTCGATGGGGTCTTTGACACCTGTGCACTCTGCTGCAGCAGCTGGCCAGATGCAGACTGTGCAGCTACTGCTGGCTTCTCCAAATTTGACAACAAAGGCAATCGAAGGTGCAGCCAAGGTAGCCAACGACTCAGGGCATGCAGATCTGGCTATTGCTTTGCTGAGGGCACTCATGTCACGAGATAAGGCTGCAGCAGTGACAGAGCTGAAAGGTCAGCAGTCACTGGCAGCTGAAGTGCTGAAGCAGTGGCAAGCCTCTGATGATGCAGCAAGGGGGTTGGAGGCAAGGTGGCCGGCACTGCAGCATCTCCTGCTTGGAATCATTGCAACCCAGAAGCAGCTACGTGCTGCCGCAGCAGACATAACTGCCACTACAGTCAGTGCTGCAGTGCAGGCGGCCACACCAGTGGGTGGCAATGCAGCAGAGAAGGCAGTTGTCGTGGGTGCAACCAGTGCTGCTGCAATGGATGCTGTTGCTGCAGTAGCTCCCCTTGCTATTGCAGCAGCACACCCATCAGCTGTCAGCTAGTCATCAGAGCCGTGCAGTGGGGCCAGCTGTGGGGTATGCACAGCCAGGCAACACAACCTGAATAGTGTGGTGCAGAGGGTCTGTGGACCACGTTGGAATCCAAGCAGCCTGTCACTGTGGCCCATGGCTTCATGCTATGGGTGGGCTGACAGGGGGCATGGTGGCCAGCAGCAGTGTTGTGCAGGACATCTATTCCGGGCAATTGGCAATGGCACAGCAATGTCGAAGGGTCCCAATGTCAATGGGGCAGCCAGTGCCCGTTGCACCTGGCAGCTGGCTCGACATGTGTGTGGCACGTCATGGGTCTGCGCTGACTGCCCCTGCGGCTGCAGCTGAAAGGCTGGACCTTATGATTATGATTTTGGCTTCTGCCGTCTGTGGTTCCTGCTATTGCCTTTGCTGCGCATGTCGGCTATTATGTGTCAGTACTGCACTGATGAAATCTCCAAGGATTCCCGCAAGTGCTGGCATCACAGCATGAATCAAAATTGCCTCAATCCAAAAGCAAGGATGGTTTGGGTAACAAGCCAGCCTCCCAGGTGGTTGGTCACGTCGATGCTTCTGTCGACTGCTGCAATCTGCCAGGTTGGCTGTTGTTGCCCTTGTTCACACACAGCCGTGCAATGCGTTGCTGCGCATGGCGTGTGCATGTGCATGTGCCAAGTTAAGGACGGTGATACTCTGGTCTGATGAGCAGCTTGGATCCAACACCAATGCTGACTGCACAGCCAGGAGGGTGACTGTGCCACTGTGATCACCTCTTGCCACTGCGTAGTGTCTCATGCAAGAACGCACCGACTGAGCACGTAAGTAAATATGTCTTAGGCTGAAACATTTCAAGGCCAACGCAAGCATGAAACGCAGCCTCCAAATCTGGAGCATTTGAACATGCTCGACTGTGATGACGTCATGCAAGGCCGTAAAGCAGCGTAACATGCCTTCATTGCGTACTTGGGATGTTAGAAACTTGAAAGCTAGGGCATGCAGCTCAGTTCAGAAGCCATAAACGCACGGCTAAGACCAACAGTTTCTCTTGGCCACGTCAGATTGCATGCAATGCATGCGCAGTGGTCTCAACGCGCACAACACGCTCCATCTCAGCAGTGCTCGCACCATTTTATATCTACAAGGCAACGCGTGCGCTGTGGTGAGCAGTAGCGAGGGTTGTTGCACAGTGGCCTCTTGCTGCTGACTCAGTGAGCTGAACATTGGTCCAGGCTGCATGGGGCAGCCACGTGTACTACTGGGATGCTCCAGCTGCGCATGCGTCCAACCTCAACACCTTGTGCACCGTGACTGTGCTGCTGCATGCACAGGGTACACCAAAGGGGACCAAACCACCTCAGCCCCTGCAGCACCAAGTGGGCAGGGGCCAGCTGTTGTGGTGGTACCACGGTCAATTCATGATGTAGACAACGGCAAGATCCTTGGGTTTGGTGCAGAGCTTGCTGAGGATCACCCCGTGAGTTGTGCCACTGAGAGGCACCAGTGCTTCTACATGTTGAGCAGGTGCTGCATGCCTCGTTGCTGTAGTGTTGGTTGAAGGCAGAGGCACTGCAAGGTTCCTCAGCCATGCTGTTCAGAGTCTGCACCAAATTGCTCACAGGGAATCTTTGGGTTTCTCCAACCCTTCTCCTGTGCTCCCTGTGTGCCCCCTGTCTGCTGATTCCCTCGTTCTGCCTGACTGCTCAGGGCTTCAATGACCAGCCCTACAAGCAGCGGCGTGTGGACATTGCTAATATCGCCCGGCAGCATGAAATGTGAGTGGTTGAGCCAGCAACAACAGGTTTGCACAGCAGCAGTTGTCTGAGGTTTGTGCCCTGCCTGCTATGCATGCCTTTCCCTACAGCACTCTGTCATCAGTCCAGGATTGCACATCACTGATGCTGGCAGCAGCTGTCGGGGGTATGCTGCCTCTCGCACTGCATGCGACCTGAATCTCGTTCTACACAAGAACCAGTTGTGTGCCGCAGCTGCGACACACAGCATGCTTAGCTGTCGTGCGCAATTAGTTGTCACTGCCGAGCACACACAGGACCCTACAGCAGTGAGCAGGCTCAACCCCCATGTTGCTGTTGTATCACTGACTCCTTGCAACAGTGGTGAGCCCATCCCCCGCATCCAGTATACCCCTGAGGAGGTGTATGTGTGGGGCACCGCCCTGACAAAGCTCAAGGCGCTGTTCCCCACACATGCCTGCAAGGAGTTCAATCAGTCACTGCCCGCCTTCAACTTCAGGTGGGCCCTTGCAGCTGCTGCTGATGTTGCAGGGTGCGCTGCTTCTGATAGTGTATTTGCTGGTGCATGTGTTTGCTTCGCCCTGCTGGTGGGGCTAACGACTGCCGCAGCTGCCACAGCAGTAGCTCGCCTTGTGAACAGCTGTGTCTGGAACTGAAAGAAACACCTGCTGCACCTGAATAAAGCGCCTGCTGGACGAATCGCCCTTCTGGGTCCGCATTATACCCAGCAGCAGCACTGCTGTGGCTCGCCGATCCTGCCCGCTGTTGCATTTGGCGTGGTTTGACAGGTCTTGCACACGGGTGTGCATGTGTGTCTGCACTGCAGGGAATACACTGTGCCGCAGCTGCAGGACATCTCTGATGCCCTCAAGGCTTCAACAGGCTGGCAGGTGCGGCCAGTGGCTGGTCTGATGCACCCGCGTGACTTCCTGGCAGGCCTGGCCTTCAAGTACTTCCACTCCACGCAGTACATGCGGCACGCCAGCAAGCCCATGTACACACCTGAGCCTGATGTGGTCCATGAACTTATCGGTGAGTGGCGAGCAGAGCACAGCGCAGCGCAAACCAGCACAGCCTAGTGCATCACACACAGCATGCGGTCGTCCCAGCAACCCCTGGCCAGACGCTTGACTGAGGTTGCTTTGGGTTGACGAATGCATCCCGGCCCTGTCTGGATTGTAGAGCTTCCTGTCTCTCCTCGTGAGGCTCACAAATGCTCATGTGAGCAGCCAAAGCATTGTTCTGCATCGGCCAACTGCCGCAACGTCAGTGCTTATGGTTTGGCTGTGAACAGGCTGCCTGTTGCATGCTGTGGTGTGCAGGTCACGTGCCGATGCTGGCTGACCCCACCTTTGCCAGCATGGTGCAGGCCATTGGGCAAGCCAGCCTGGGGGCAGATGAGAAGACTATCTGGCACCTCACTAAGGTACGCTGTTACAAGAGAGCAGCAGCAGCAGACCTGACAGCAGCCAAACACATTCACTGTTGGCTAAGATTATGTACATGCGTCAGTTGCCTGCACGCATGCCTGCTTGCTTGCCTTGGGAGGGCAGCCATTGTGCGCACTGCGCTGCATGCAGTGGACATGCATGGCGCTGCACCTGCCAGTATTGTGTGCATTGCAATGAGAGTGTCCTGCATCATGCATAATGTGCCTGCAGGTGTACTGGTACACCGTTGAGTTTGGTGTGGTGCGTGAGGGCCCTGAGGTCAAGGCCTTTGGCTCAGGCATACTCAGCAGCTATGGGGAGCTGGAGTACATGGGCAAGGTGGGCTGCAGCTGGCTGGGCCAGACATGATGCTGAGCTCCAGTACCGTACCACATAGCTGTACAGCGGTGTTGTTTGTGAGCTCATGCCATGCGTGCAGTGCAAGCAGAGACGCAGTCACCCGGTGGTCACAACATGTGCCTGTCGATGTGCAGTACAGCGGTACATGACTCACGTACATGTGTTGCCAGGGGGCCTGACAGGCAGTAGAACTGGCAGTGATTTGCAGTACATCACGGCAGGAACAGAACTAGGCCCAATGAGCTTGATGCATTGGCTGCACGTAGGGTGGTGCGGAGCTGGTGCCGTTTGACCCGTTTGCGCCCCAGCCCAAGATGAGCTACAAGGACGGCTACCAGAAGCGCTACTTTGTGCTGGACAGCTTCGAGGTGAGAGCCTCTGCTGTTGACTGCTGCGCTTTGCTTGGACTCAGCTCACGTCAGAGGGCCAGGTCCTTTCATGTTCATGTTGTCATTGTCTCCTCAGGTTGCAGCAGTACCAGCCTCAGTTTGCAGCGGCACCAGCCACGGGAGGCAAGGATGCGCACCACAGGGCTTGTTCCGCATATGGGCCTGGCGTATGGACCTCTTCACCATACATCATCTGGGTCTGCCTGTGCATCTGAGTGATGTGCTGTGCCATGACTTGTGTGCCTGCAGGCTGGCTTGCAGCAGCTGCAGGACTACGCCAAGACCATCAAGCATGCCTGAAAGTGGCACCATCCTGAGGGCAGCAGCACGCTGTGAACGCCTCGACAGAGACAGCTTCACCGACAGAGATACATTGACTCCAGGGCTAGCTGTCTTGTACTACAGCACAGATATTGTTGCTACGAAACAGATGTTGCTGCTGAGGCTTCACCTTGGGACATGCCTCACAGTCTCTGGCAGACAGATGTTGGCCAGGACAGCCTGTCAAGTGTGCTAGCTGGTCCGTGCTGTCCAAGCACTCCGTGGTGCCTGAGAGTGATGGCTGCCAGACACGATGGCAGTGTGCTGGTGTGGCCAAGCAACACTTTGGCCCAGCCAGCCGTTGTAAACCATACATAGCTGTTGTAAACCATCGTCAGGTTGTGTATAGTCCCCTAGTTGTGCTGGAGCGGCCCACTGGAAAGTGGTGTGGTGTGGGTATGGTGGGTTTGGTGCGGGGCGCACAGAGTGCTGGTGGTGCTGAGACTATTCTTGGGCATCATCATCAGTGGCGTGGCTGACAAGTGGACGTCAAGTTGTGCTGAGAATCTATGCAGTGTCCACATGGTGTAAGGGATATTCATCGATTGAAACCTAGCAGACTGCTTGTGAGTTGCTGTTCGCAAGTGTGATCTGGTTGCAACTGTGTCTGTCACAATGTTTGTGGCTGTCGAGCTGCCACAGTGATAAAGTGACTGTGTGTTGGTTGGCATGGCAATGGCTGACGATGAGGCGCATGTCACCCACAATCATGATGGCTGGAAAATCGTCAAGTGATTCTTGGAGTGTGAGATGAAAGTCTTGTTCCATGGTGGTATTCCTGCACATGCCAATGTATGATGGGCTGGAGGGGCCAGGCTCAACTGCAGCACAGCTAGGGTGTGCATATCTGCATGGTATGTGTTGAGCCCGGCTTCATGTAACCCCGTGCATTACGAATCAGCAACCTACTGACGAGCCCGGATGCAGGCAGTGCCGAGACATGCTGCTGAGCAATTCAGCAGAGTGACCTGATGCTGTCCAGATCTGGGGCAAGGATCTTTCATCAGACGAGCTGGCATGCCTGACACCGTCGCTGAGGGTTCTATGGGTCTCAAGTGACAATCAGCAACAGATTCGGCACAGAATCGGTCAGGCGCAGTCCAGCTGTCGCTCGTTGAGGTTGCCTCGGGTATTGGGGTTGCCCCTTGAAAATTTGGTTTGCAAGCCACAAACACGCAGTGCAGCGCATCCGTAGTGAATTGAGAAAATTACTTTGTTGTTGCCGATATCGAGTGTGGGCGAGCGTGACAGGCAACCCCAGCTGCTGCCCTTGGCCAGCACAGCAAGAACAGTCTAATTCAAGCTACACGTCGCTTTCAAGCACAACGTCCAATTGTTCTGCTGGCACTGCGCGTGTGCGCTGTGCGCAGGCACTTCAAGGCGCAGTATCCCTTTCATTTGCGGACAGCTCCCGCAGCAATCCTGAGGCGTGCTTGTGGACGCACGTACAAGCTGAAACAGTGGATTGAAGCAGTCTGGTGCAGGCTGTGTGCCTGACCAGTCATTGGTGAGCTCACACCCTCCTGTTTGTCACTCTGTGCAGCTGAATGCACCCTGTGGATATCTTTGGCATGTGGTCGCTTCTTGGAATGTGATTGAAGGTCGTTTATTGCAGTACATCGCATGCGCCGCAGATGCTGGGCATGGTGTGTGCATGCAGAGACCCCAAGGGGCACCTGTGCTGTATGTGTCTCCCACCATCTGCTTTTAAATCCCTTGATTGCTCTGGACCCGCAGGCGATGGGGAGCAGCAATCAATGGGCTGATGAAGAGCTTACAGCCTTCTATCAGCATTACCACAACACAACAAAGGAGTGGGACAAGGTAGGGTGGCAGCAACAGCAGCAGCCCCACACCACCACCCCCAAGCTTATGCTCTCCAGACACAAAACACATCACACTTCTTCAGCATATTCCGATAGCTTGCTCATCACGCACCATCATGCGTGTGATCTGTTCACAGCACCTTACAAGACACGTGCTGACCGTGTGTTTGTGTGTGCTGAGCGCAGCTGGCTGAGCTCCTGCCTGGGCGGACAGCAGCAGAGTGTGAGAACTTGTACGCACAGTACCAGACGTTCCTCAGCTTGCCATACAGTTCTGGGCTCCAAGCTGCCTTTGTGGCTATGGTCAAGGATGTGTACAAAAACAAGCTGGAGGAGGACACAGGAAAGCAACCAGGGGTAGGTTTCTGGTCCAACACACGAGTTTGCTGCGTGCTGCCTGGGCATACACCATGCTATGCGCACTTCACATGCATGCCATGCCACATGCACGTTTCATGGAACACATGGTCAGGTGCACTCAACCCTGCATGTTTAGGTTCTGCTTTGCGCATTGCCTCGCTCATTGCCAAAAAGTCGCAGCTGCTGACCCCGGCTGCTGACCTCAACCCCCACACATGCACTCACAGCTGCCACTGTCTGACTCTCTGTGCAGGACACCTCCGCTGCAGCTGCTGCTGGCGGTGAGGGTGCAGCAGCAGCACCTGCAGAGGCCCGGGAAGCATCCCCAGCACAGCCGGGTACAGCCCCACAGCCCAGCCGCGCAGTGCAGCCACTGGCAGTGCCCATGCAGCCCTTGGGGAGCGGCATACACAGCCCCAGCAAGCAGCTGCAAAGCCCAGGCAGGTTTGCGTCACCTCGGCCTAAACCCCACGGGGCGCTGGCAGTGCTGGTGGGCACCAGCTCGCAGGGCACCTCAGGTCAGGATGGGGACCAGGAGGACGGGGGCAGCGACGAGGGGGAAGGGGAGGAGGATGAGGAGGACGAGGGCGAGGGCGAAGACGAGGGGACAGACGGCCAGCGCACCAAGCAGGGTGGGCAGGGCCGCAGACGCAGGAAGGGCGGGAATGCAGGCAGCAGCACGCCCAGCAGGCCGCAGCGTGTGCGCAAGCCCAAGCAGTACCTGGGCGAGGAGCCCCACACCACACCCACCCGCCCACGCAACAGGGGCTCCCTGCCAACAACACCTGCGAGCGCCAGCAGGCGGCCGGTGAGTGTCACGTGCAGCTGCTGTTGGCAGCCGGGCTGATACTCGTGTTGAAGTCCATTGGGAGACTGTTCTGGGTGCACTGGTGGCACACAAGCGGACAGTACAGGTTTCCTGGTGCATTGCTGTCTTGGGGATGTGCTTTTCTGCATGCTCGTACGGCACACTGCACTACGCTAGCAGTCCAGGGCTGTGCTGACCCTGTGCTGACCCGGCATGTTGGTCGTCTGCTGTGATTACCTGCAGGCCCGTGGTGCTGTCATCACCCCCACCCGCACCAGCCGCCGCGTGGCAGCGCAGCCATCACACACGCAAGATTCTGGCAGTGCCAAGAAGCGGCGGCACAGGCGCTTGTTTGAGGAGCTGCAGCAGCAGGGCCTGACCGGGGATGCGTACGCATATGAGGGTGGCTACTACAGCCAGGGGTATGGCCAGCAGTGGAGTGATGACGAAGGGGCGGCAGCAGCAGGCCAGGGCGGCGGCTATGACAGTGGCAAGTATGGTGGCGCGATCGATGACGATGATGTCGGCGAGGGTGTGGACGCGCTGCTGTCGCTTGCTAGCCTGGCGCATGCCTCCAGCAGTGCTCAGACAGACAGCCAGGCTCTACAGGGTGAGGATGCGGGGCCAGCAGGGGCTGGCAGCTACCGCAGCAGGTCGGCTGGCCGCAGCAGGCCAGGGCGCAGCGGGTCCCTCAAGGCGGGCAGGGCAGGCGCCGGCAGGGCTGCCGCTGCCGCTGCTGCTGGTGAGGATGGTGATGCACAGGGCGAGGACTACTGGGGTGCCTTTGAGTCCGCAGCAGCAGCACTGGAGGCAGCAGACCGGGCCAAGTCCCAGCTCACTGGTGAGGGCAGCTCAGATGACATGGATGCGGATGAGGCAGCAGCTGGGGGGTTGGCGCAGATGCGGGGCAGCCAAGGCAACTTCTTCAGCACGCCCCAGAAGCGCGCGGGCTCAGGGGCGCTGCAGGAGCTGTTCTACAGGACAGGCACACCAGGGGGCCGCGCAGAGTACCTGCTCGCGTCTCCTGGGTCGCAGGACAGGCCGCCACTGGGCCTGCCCTCGCCCTCAGGCAGCCGCGGGAGGGGTGGGCGCGGCGGCGCAGCGCCGCCAAAGTCGCCCGCGGGCCGCAAGGGCTTCAAGGCCCGCCGCGGCAAGTCTGCGCGCGGTGCCGCCGGCAGGGCCGCGGCAGCGGCCGCCCGTGCGGCTGCTGCGGCTGCTGCAGCAACTGCCGGCAGCCAGGGGTCGAGTGGGCAGCGGGGCGGGACCGTGGGGCGTGCGGCGGCTGCAGCTGCAGCAGCGGAGGGCATGGACTTGGATGCACACGCGGATGGGCATGGCTTGGGCGGTGGCATGGCTGGGTTGCTGGTCAGCGAGTCTGAGCTCCTGAGTGAGAACGACCACGACTACATGGACGGTGGGCTGCATATGCCAGGTGGGCACGCAGCACCTGTTTGCGCACTGCATGTTGTGCTGTCAGCTCATGTCTGCCATCTTGCACATGTGGCCTGCTGCCACCAGCCTGGTCTCTGCATGTCCCTGCACATGCCGGCTTGTCTGTCCCTGATTCAGTAGGTGGTTTCTGTCACCAGTGGGTGGAGACATGCTTCTCGGCAGTCTCCCCAGGGTGATGCTGTGTGGCCCTGCTCGTGACAGCAGCCGTGCCACACATGCTGTGCTCGCCACATACCTCAACTCTTCTGATCTGCCTGTCTGTCCTGCACTGTCCTGCACTACGCTGCACCCGAATTGTACTGCAGAGTCTGGCCTGGCAGCGTCCTGCCTCAGCTCGCCCCACCTGCGCACCAACAGCGTCCACGACCCGCCCCGCAGCGTGGTGCTGCTGGGCAAGCGTGGCTTTGACGAGGAGGCCGGGGAGCCCACCCCCGCCTCCAAGCTGCGCAGCGTACGGCAGAAGACCACGGAGGGCGCCACCGACCTGCCCTTCCTGCTGCCCCAGCCCCTGTTCACAGCAGGGGGCAGCAGCGGGTGGCACGGCTACGACGGCGGCCTGCACAGCGTGGAGCGCGGCGATGGGCGCGGGGGTCGGGGCGGCAAGGGTGGCAAGAAGAAGGCTAAGGAGGCGCCCAACCGCAACAGGCGCAAGCCCCAGCACGCACCTGTCAAGCAGCACCAGGTGAGGCCTTGCCCGCTGGGGCGGCGTGGTGAGGGTGATTCAGTGGGGCTACAGGCGCACAGCAGAGAAAACATGGCTGCTTGATACCACTGGGTGCACGCAAACCCATCTGAAGCGTTGCCCTACACACGTCGTTCTCAACGTACGCCAAGCCTCAACAGTCGCATGCGGGTCCAGCACCTTGTGAAAGCTGGCCTTGTGTGCTGAGTGCTGTGCTGTGTGCTGTGCTGTGTGGTTTCTGTCGCTGGCCAGGGCCCTGTGGTGTATGAGCCCCCTGGTGCTCGCAGCGAGTCGATGCTGCGCCACATGATGTCTGGTGGCCTCAGGCGCTGGGTGCTGTACGAGTGGCTGTACCCAGCCATTGACAGGCCCTGGTTCATGCGGAACGAGCTTCAGGTGGGGTTCTTGAGTGACTGCGCTGTACCGCTTGGGACGTACACACTGGTGACGCATGGACGCCTGCCCGCCTGCCAGCACCCTTGCAGCATGTAGGCTGTCGAGCGCCTGACCTGTGCGCATGCATCATGGGCGGGTCCGCCACAGCAGTAGGTTGTATATATGTGTATGCGGGAAGCTCCAATTGCAGCTGCTGCATGCGTATGTCGACCGCTATGGGTCCGCTGTGCTGTTTGTCTGCAGGAGCTGCTGGACGGCTCGGGCCTGGGCCATGTGACACACCTGACACGCCCCGAGTGGAGTGTGCTGAGGGGCACGCTGGGGCGGCCCCGCCGCCTGTCCCTGGCCTTCCTCAAGCAGGAGCGGCAGAAGCTGGAGGCCCACAGGTGCGTGCTGTTCTGTGCTGTTCTTTGAACGACTGTGTCATGTGTCCATACTGGTCTGTGTGCTCAGGCATGCTGCCTTGACTTCTGGTTGCGCGCCGTGAACGTGACCTGAAGCGTGTATGATGTGTGCTCACAGTGCTGTGGTTGCCTCCCTATGCGTGTGTGCGTGTGTGCAGGGAGCGTGTCCGGGGCATCTATGAGCTGGGGGGTGTGGGTGGTGACGTGCCCACAGACATGCCCCGGGCCCTGCGCGTGGGCCAGTCTGTGGTGGCCCGCCACCCCGCCACACGCATGGCAGCAGACGGCATTGTGCTCACCATCAAGCCCTCCAAGTACAGGGTGCAGTTCAACAGGTGCGTGTGTTTGCCAGCCTTGTTGTTGACAGTCCGCGGCTTCTCTTCGAGCAGCCGGCGCCTGTTGCTCTTTGTGGAATAGCCTTCCCTTTGATGATTTCCTGAAAGCTCAGTAGTGCTTGCGTGCATACATGCAGGCATGTGTGGCATCTGCGTGCTGCTGGTGCTCTTGTTATGGCGCTTTTGGTTCCGCTGGCATGTGGCAGCTTGCCATGTTTGGCTGCCTGTTGTGCTGGCCGGCGATGCTGCTGCTACAACAAGTGCTGAGGCTGATGCCACTGCCGCTGCTGTGATGTTGCTGCAGGTCTGAGCTGTTGACGGAGGTTGTGAAGGACACTGACGTCATGCCCACAGACCCAGGGGAGAACCTCCCACTGGCGCAGCTGCACGTGCCCCTGCTGCTCAACGGCCGCCCCACCGCACCCACCACAGCGGCAGCAGCAGCGGCAGCCAGTCTGGCGCGCCGCAGGCAGCAGCAGCAGGCCGCGGCACAGGCTGCA
>QAXK01006486.1:0-11786 GCA_004335735.1 Chlorella sp. KRBP
CGTGACCCTGGACCGGGGCGCGCGGCCGGGCTTCTGACGTTTCTCTCTGCTTTTACGGGTCTGATGGCCCGGGCTGCATGTGCGTGCTTACTGGTACCACTGTGGCTATCCCTTTGCAAGCAGTCTCCTCTCCTGACTGGCTGCAACCTGCACTGTGGGCCCGTGGACGCAGGCTGCGCTCCACCTTCGCTCACCTTGGGGAAGCTCGACACCTGGACGCAGGGTGTCAAGGCGGCGACGATGCTCGCAGCCACTGCCTTCTCACGGCTCATCTGCATGCACGACCGTGCAGCGATGCGGCGACACCATCACATTGCGCCGCCGCCCCTCCACGCTCAAAGCTGCCATTGAAAGCTGTGAGCTGAGATGCCCACAGTGACAGCTCTTGTCCCAAACACAAACACCCACACCTATACCTGCTCCTGCCTGGTGCCTGCGCCGCCGCCGGCAAACACGGAGAATCGCACTTCACACTGAAGCCGTCCCTCCTCCGAGAAGCCGAACTTGGCGTCTGTCTGCCTGGGCCCAAACCTGCAGGAAGGAGCACCATGTGAAGGAGCACCTTGCCGGCACGCGCCCACCTCGCCGGCGTCCGCCCCTGGTGCTCGCCGAGGAGAGCCAGCGCTGCCACTCACACGCCAACCATGACCTTGGTGTCCCCCAGCTCGCAGTAGCACGATCCACGCGCCTGGCTGAGCACCTTGGTGTCCAGGACTGCGCGGAGGGTCAAGGCGGCGAAGGAGCACCAGGTCGCGCGAGACCTTCAGCTGCAGTCAGCGCGTCCACCTGTTCACGGTTCACGGACTCACACATCGGACGGAACTGCTCTGGTCCTCGCCCATCCGCGCGTTCGTGCTTGGCCATCGTCCTGCTCCGCTGGTCCTGGCGCCGCTGGGAGAGGAAGGAACTGCAGCAGGCTGTGCTAGAGCTTGATGTGTGTGCACACGCGTGTCCTGGTTGTGCGCGGTGTGGCGGTGTGGACCACTGCATGCGCGCGGGACGTGCGGCGGGGAGCACGCATCCCATCCCAGCAGAACAACAGAGCACGAGATGGCCCTGCTGCCGTGATCATGATTACCTGGCCTCAAGAGGCGCTGCCGACGGGCCAACCCGCACGCACGCGAGCACGGCAGCCAGCTGCAGTAGAGCAAGCACGCTCTATGGTAGGCATGAATAAGCAGGGGAGACGCTTGGCCCTCCCTTGCCAAGCGGGGGTGTGGGTGGTGGCCTGCGACATGGTGGTCATGATGTATGCCGTGGGTGCCGTGGGCACGGCACCGTAGAAAGGAGTTACGCAGCGCAGAGCGCGAGCACCAGCAGCGCGATCGTGTGCCCCCAGCGGCCGCTGCTTCCGAGCCCTTTGCCTGCCGGCACGCGGCGCGGGTGTCGTCACTGAAGAGTTCCTCCCGAGAAGGCGCCCAACGTCTCCGCACGGCAGTGGCCAGGCGCCGATCCTGTTGTCCAGGTGAGGAGGACCACACAGCCGTCACCAGGCGCGGGCATGCGGCTGCGGCGGGGCGTGCAGGGTCGCTCGCGTCCTCAGTCCTCAGTGCGGGAGTACAACACGAGCGGTAGAAGGCAGCCTTGCGTGCAGCACAGCCCGCTGAGACCGCGTGCTGCTCGCTGCTGCTGGAGGAGCCTGCGCGCGTGGCGAGTCTGGCTGGCATTCCCCTCCTGAGCAGCACACAAACCATGTCCCCACGCAGCGCCTGAGAGGACGAGATGGCCAGCGACATCACCATCATAGCGCCAAACGGCAGGCAGCTGCTGTGCCACAGAGCCGTGCTGGCCAGCAGGAGCAAGCGCCTGGAGGCCGTGTTCGCCACAGGTGAGCCTCCTCTCCGCACCTCTGCAGCCCGGCGCTGCGGGGCGGACGTGCGGTGCACAGAGCGCGCCACGCGTCGCAGAGCGCTGCCCTGATCTCGCGACTCGCCGGGGCGCATTGCAGGACTATATGTGGGGTGGGCGCGGTGGCTCGCGCTTCGGCGCAGGACAGAGAGCCAGCAGCACAAGCAGGCGCTAGGCATGCACGCATGCGTCGCAGGGTGCCAGTTGGCGGAGCGCATGCGGCTGTGCGCGCGGGGCAAATGCGCAGATTTGCTGCCCGCACCACGGCAGCACGACTGCCGTGCGCACATTTTCCTGCCTGCCGCACGCTCGCACCACGCTCGCCGCAGGCGAGTACGCAGGGCAGCACCTCCCCGTCTCCGGCGTGGACTCGGCGGCGCTGGAGGCGGTCATCTCGAGCTTCTACAGCGGAGAGTGCCCCGTGAGCATCGACACGGTCTGCGCCGTGCATGACGCGGCCAGCAAGCTCGAGGTGCCGGACCTGCTGCAGTCCTGCCTCACCTACGTGCAGCAGTCGCTCTCCAGCGACAATGCAGCGTCCATCATGGGCCAGGCGCAGCAGCTCAAGGACATGCAGATCATCGAGCTGTGCCGGCAGTTCCTGCTCTCACCCGGCAGGTGTGGCGCCTCAACGGCCAACCTTTTGCTTTGTGTGGCATGCCGCGCACACCTGCATGAGCGCAAATGTGGATCGCAGGTCACGCACTCATGCACTCGCGAACCTTCCGTCACGCCATGAACACTTCCACACAGGTTTGCCGAGCTGGCCAGCTCGCACGACTTCCACAAGCAGAGCTTTGACGTGGCCGCCTCCATCCTCCTGGACGCCAACACGAGCGGCGTGCCCTTTGTCACCGTGCTGCACGTGGCCGCCGCCTGGCTCTCCCGCCAGCCCGCACGCGACACGCTCAAGCTGCCCCTGCTCCAGGCCATGAACGCCCCGCACGGCGCGGCGCCCATGCTCGAGGACATCATGACGCGGCTCAGCGTCATGCACGTCAACGCCACCACGCTCACGCTCGGTGGCCTGGCCCACGACCCGCTGCTGCAAGGCACGCCCAACGGGCGCCTCAGCGTGGGCAACCTCGTCATGTCCAACAACATGAACCCAAGGGAGTCGATGAACGGCGCCAGGCTGCTGCAGGGGCCCGGCATGAGCCTGGGGACACTAGGGCTCGCCGGGGGCTTGGAGTCGCCGCTGTCCATGCTGGGCATGCACGGGCAGCTGCTGGGGCAGGCCAATGGAGGTCTGCAGGCGCACTACGGCGCAGGGAACAACGGAGTGCAGCAGGTGCGGGGCGGGCACGCAGCCACCAGGGCGCACCACTTCAGGACCCGACCCGGAACTCTCGGTTACAGTGTTCCAAGCAACAGTATATCGTATGTAATGCCTGTGGGCTTGGACCCGTCCCGTCCTGATCCTTCCCCTCACACTTAGGAGCCCCTGCTCCCGCTCGATTATTGACCGCAGGTGATCATTTCGTCGGCTGACGGCCAGCAGCAGGTGTACGCCACGGTCCCCGGCCAGCCCGGCCTGGTCATGGCCACCGGCGCCCTGCAGCAACAGCAGGGCGAGCAGCAGCAGCAGCAGCCCGCCAAGCGCCTCAGCCGCCTGGGCGCTGCGGGGGAGGACGGGGACGCAGGCAAGGGGCTGCCTCCAGGTGGCCCTCAGGCCGGTGCGCCAGGACAGCACCGCCCTTCATGGTACGGGGGCGACGGCGTGCTGGCGCTGGCAGAGGCGGCGGCGGAAGCTGAGAAGAAGGTGCCGCCGGGCGGCGGCACCGCCGGTACCGGTACCGCTGGTAGTGCCGGCGACGGGCAGGGTGGTGGTGCGGGCGGGGCCGAGGGCGAGGGTGGTGCGGGCGGTGCTGCGGCGGGGGCCAAGCGGCGCGTGTTGGAGGGTGACGACGGGGAGGACACGGACGGGACGCCTGGTGGGAGCAAGAGGGCGAGGTCGGGCGTTGCGCAGGGGCAGCAGGGCGGCAGCTCGGACGCCACGCCGCTGGCGCATCAGGCGCAGGCCGGCGCCACGTTTGCGCCCCTGGGCGCGGGCACCATTGACGCGAACCAGATCAACAACCTGCTCAACTCGCTTCAGGAGCAGGCGCTCAACGGCCTGCATGGCGGTGGTGGCGGTGGCGCAGACCCCAACAACGGGCTGCTGGGCGGGGTGGCGCAGCCGGGGACCATGATGGCGGGTGCGGGCGGGTGGGACGGGTCGCAGCTTCCGGGCAGCTTCCTGCAGGGTCTGACTGGCGGGGCGGGTCTGTCGGTGCTGGGTGGGGGCGGCGGGGGCACGGCGGGGGCGTTTGGGACCTTGTCCAGCTTGCTGGCGCAGGCGGGGAGTGGCGTGGTGTCGAGCGGGGCGGTGGACGGCGTGCTGCAGCAGCTGCAGAGCATCGCGGTGAGTACATAGTAGTTTGGGGCGAGGGAGTGTTTAGCTTTCGCTTTGGGGACAGCTGCCGGCGTGTTTGGTGACTGATCTCATGGGTGGATGTCAGACGGCCCCTTGAGGTGGGCGGTGTGCGCGACGGCATCCGAGTACAGCAGCCCTGAAGCACAGCAGAGCGCTTGCAAGCAGAGTGCTGCAGAGGGCTGCAGAGTGCAGCAGAGTTCAGCAGACCCAGTGCTTGCAAGGCTTGTGCTAACACTGTCGCCTTTGCCGCGCTTCTTGTGTCGTCCCTCGCTTGCCCACGTCTCGCAGATGCCCACCAAGGGTGGAGGCAGTCCCGCCACCACGGCGCCCATCGCCACCACCACGGGCGCCGGGCGCGGCAAGGGCTCGCGGTCGACCAACAACGCCGTCAAGGGCTTTTGCCACGTGGAGAACTGCGGCATGGACCTGACGGGCCTGAGGGACTACCACCAGAGGTACAAGATCTGTGACCACCACCTCAAGGTGAGGGAGAGGGAGGGTAAGACTAGGGTGGGAGGTTGGTATTTGGGGTGTGCAGGTGTGTGTGTGTGTGTGGAGGACTACCACACCCACTCGCCACATTCTCTCGTCTTGCTTGCCCGCGCACTCGCTGACTGTGAGCTGCGGGCGCCACGTTCTGCACACACAGCTGTGAGCAGCCGCACCAGAGTGTGCTTGGCTTGACACTGTGAGCTCACAGTAGTTTAATCGTGTGCCCACCTGTGCACCGTGCACCCCTATCTGCAGGCACCGAGCATCATGCGCGACGGCATCCAGCAGCGCTTCTGCCAGCAGTGCGGCCGCTTCCACACGCTGGACCAGTTCGACGGCACGCGCCGCAGCTGCCGTGCCATGCTGCAGCGGCACAACGCCCGGCGCAACAAGCGCAACCCCGACGCGCTGCCCTTGCCGGCGCAGGACGGCCCACGCGGCGCGCTGTACGCGCAGCACCAGCAGCTCTACGCGCAGCAGCAGCAGCAGCAGCAGCAGGCCGGGGTGTCGGTGCAGCAGCACCTGCAGCAGCTGCTGGCCAGCGCCGGGTCGGGCGGCGCCAGCGACGCGTCCGGGGGTGCGGGCGGGGCCGATGGGCAGCCGTCGAGCAACCTGCTGGCCATGATTAGCCAGGGCATTGCGTGATTGCGCCCGGCGTCGGCCAGGACGTTGCCTGCTCGGGCGCGGCGTTGCCTGGTTTGGGCCTGGGACCCATCGGGGGATGCTTTGTTGGGCGGAGGAGGCGCGCGTGTGTACAGTATGCGCAGCGTGCATACTGGGGCGCATACGTGGCAGCCACACAAAGGCACCGAGGAGGGTCAGCAGCGAGAAAATGCAGATGATGAGGCGTGTGGCTCGTGGAAACGGTGTTGAGCATGACTTAAGAGGCTTTGGGAGTGGCGTGGGACGGTGTGGGTGGGTGGCCATGGCACGGTGCCGCAACCATGACGGTTGGACGATGGTTGGAGATGGAGATGGCGCTTGTGGCAAAGGTGCTCTGCAGCAACCGCGTTGACCGCGCTGCGTGTCAAAGAGGGGCTTACAATGGGCAAGCCAGTGCCACATACAAGCCATGTTGCCACATACAGAACAGGCCTCGGATCTGTGTGTGTGCCCCACTTGCATATGAGGGCGGTCCGCCGCCACGCCAGGCTTTGTGAGAGTGCGTGTGCTTTTCTTGCTTGATCGATCCTTGGCTGTTTGGGGGGAAAGGGGGTGAGCACTGCTGCCTGTTGCTGTCCAAGCTGTGCACAGAAGTCTTGACGGTCCGGCGCATTGCATTGCGCACATGCGTCTTCAGCAACACCCGTGGCAAGGCGACGGCAATGTCTCTCACCCCGCAAGGCACACTGTACACGTATGGGGCTGGTTTCCATGTGTGCCGCCACTCGCTTTCATTTGAGCCCAGCGCAGCACAGTTGGACGCTCTTGGCTGACGCTCTGTCGACGTCCTTGATGCCCTCTCAGCGTCCCTAGGCCGTCCGTCCCCCATTGCTACCCCACGGCGACATCTCGCAATGATTGACCTCACGGTTGTCCCCGAAGATGCTGTCTGATGACCTGCCTGATGTTGAGCCTCTGCCGTGCCGGGTGCTGTCTGCACTTGCAAACTGCGAATGGAGCCCACACTGTGCCCGTCAAGCATCACACATGTTGCAGCAAGGAAGCCAGCGGTAGTCAGAAGTGAATGAGCAGCTGCACATAGAAGGCCTTGTCAAGACCAGCAGTGCGCTATTGATACGGCCCTGCCCTCCTGCAGCAAGTCACTGAAAAAAGAGGCGCAAAATGGACAGCGATGCGGAAACGCGGGTCATCCTGGGCAGAGCAAGCAGAACAAGCCCCGTGCGGACGGTGCATGTGGAGCACGGGCATGGGAAATGTGCGCCTTATCAAGTTGCAGGGCGTGGTGGTGTTGGTGCAACTTTTGGCGGACAGGCGGGCACCGTGTGAAGGATGCCAAATGCAACAGCAGCGCCTTTTCACTGCACTGCAACTGCTAACAAACGAAATATTACATAGTTCTAGTTCCTTGCACCTGGCTCTTTGAACCTGGCAAAATCAACATTAGCGGCTAGTCTGACTGCGGGCAACGGCTAAACTCTCCGTAGGCGGATGCCATTCACTCTTTGGCCAGACGTGCACAGCGCCCAGCAGTTGGGGCGTGTGGTGCTAACCATCCAGGAAGCGCAGGCACAGGCGGACGCAGGCATACACAGCAAGAGCGCGCCTCCAAAGCAACAAAGCAGCAGCAGCAAAAGAGGCAAAAAGCGGACAAGATCGGAGTGCGCCTAGCAGAACGACCAGGCGTGGCTGCCAACTGTCAAGCGATCTCAGCGTTGCTGGGTGTGGTGCCGTAGATGGTGCAGCTCCAGCCGCTACCTCCAACATCAGCAACGCAAGGAATAGAGCGCCTGCTAGCGCTCAACGGCTCCAGGTGGGCCTTCTCTGCAGCCACAGGGGCGAGAACGGGATGGTGGCGCCCTTGCTCCCACCCACCCCACCCGCCCCCGACCCTCCCGCCTCCCCCTCCGCCACCACCCTCCCCGGAAGCTCCACATACGACATGACCACCTCGCCCTTGCCTCCCTCACCCGCTCCGCTGCCCAGGTGCAGCCGGTGCGTGCTGACGCGGTACGGCCGGCCCCGCGCCAAGCCCTCGTCATGCAGAAAAGCCTCGGCCGAGTCAACCCTAGCAGGATCCAGCAGCCCCGCCGCCACCATGCGCCCCAGCAGCGCCTCCCTAGCCGACGCACTGAGCGGCGTGTTGCGCAGCGGCGCATAGGAAGCACGCCGACGCCGCCGACGCTCGCTGCCCTGCCACCGCCCGCTGCCGCCGGCCCCACGCCGCCGCCCACTCCCAAGCGCCTCACTCACCCCATCCTCCTCCTCCTCCTCCTCATACTCGTCGCCCTCCCCGTCCTCCTCCTCCTCCTCCCCGTCCGCATGCCACCGCTCACTGTCCATCCGCCCGTAGCCATTGCTCTCCTCGTCCGCCACCGTCGACGCCGCCCCGTCCCCACCCTGCCGCCGCGGCAGCGACCCGCTGTGCTCCATCGCACCCGCCACCTCATCCGCCTGCTGCTGCTGCTGGGCAGCAGCGAGGTCGGGTGCGCTCGCCACCGCACGCGGCAGCCTGTTGACATCCCGCTGATCCCGCCCCTGCCCCTGCCCTCGACGGCGACGCAAACGCCGCCTGGGCAGGCTGGGGGACAGGCAGGGCGACGCTGCTGCTGACGAGGGCGGAGGCATGGATGAGGGCGCAAGTAAGCCCTCTTGGGTCATGTCGGCGTGGGCGCCGGGGGCCGCAGTGGAGGTGGGCTGCCCGTCCTCCTGTTGGTGGGGAGCTTGGTGGCGTGGTTGGTGAGTAGGGGGAGAGGGACGGTCCTTGGCGCGTGTGGGCTTGAGGTCGGCCAGGCCGTGAGCGCGCTCCCACTCGGCGTGCTCCTGTACGCACACACGTTGCGTTCCGTTGCATGTTGCCGTCCTGAGCAGGGAATGGCTGCTTGGCATGTAGCAGGCAGGTCACTGCGGAAGACGTGAGACACGTGAATGGGTGTGATTGGCAACACGAAGCTTGCGTCGAGGCCATGTGCATGCGTGCAGCTCCTGGCGCACACGATGACACTGGTGTGCCCCGCCAAGGCGGATGCCGCCCGCGCTGGCAAGCGGCCTGCAGTATGTACGTAATGTGTGTCGATGTTTGCATCTGTTTGGGCGCCTCGGCGGGGCCGGAGCCCAACTACCGGGCGTATCAGATGGCCGTATGTATGCGCGCTGCCCAACGCGTCCTCACCTCGTCCGTGACGCCGTAGTTGATGTCGTAGCGAGGGAAGCTCGATGCTGACACGTCCAGGCGCAGGCAGTGGCCCTGCAGGCGCACAGGGCAGCAACGATCGTTCATCCCTTGGCTTTTGTTTCACCCACTTCAATCATGAAAGAGCCGTGCAGCCACTCACACCCAGCACTTGTTAGTCGCAATAAGACAGCGATAGGCTCCCACCTTGCGGAAGAGGTTGGAGGCCACGTTGAGCTCCACCGTGACAGTGGCAACCTCGCCAGGCTCCAGCCACGTCACCTGCAAGACAACGGCAGCAGGGTCAGGCAGCCGCGACGGCCCTGTTGACGTTTGCTGAGGAGTGTGTGTCGAGCTTAACATCTGGCGCGGCCATCTCTGGCAAGATGAGCAATAGGCAAGCAACACAGGCAGCAGTAGAGTGTTTTCCAGGCAGCGGGTGCTTTCTGTCAGAGCCTTGCATGGCGCAGAAAAGGCGCACGGTGGCGTGCAAGGTCCAAAGCAGGCAAGGCCACGCCTCACCTCACTGGGCAGGCTGCCGTTGCGGATGCGTGCGCGCGCAATGCCCGACGCCACGTTGAAGGCAAAGCCCCGCGGCCACGCCTGGCTGGGCGGGTACTCATCCACCAGCCTGCGTGCAGCACCAGCGTGCGTACCAGGGACGCAGAAAGGAGCTCAACAGTCGCCCCCTCTTTGCCGTGCTCGCGACTAGGGTTACGCCCCTCTAGACATCATCCTGAGCCACCCTGCGAACAGTTCCAGCTGGAACCCCGGCGGCAGACTTCCAACTGTAAGGCCGGGCGACACCAGTCAACACCCAAGCACCAAATGACACGTGTAGGTGGGCGTCCGGCGCGTCCCTGCTGATTGCCATCTGCCGCCCCACAATCGAGCACCCAACGGACTCCCAAAAGCCGACGCCGCTGCACTCACGTGACGTGGAGATCGGCGTCCGGCGCGTCGCTGCTGATCGCCAGCGCGCACCGCACGGTGCCCGTGACCTCCAGGTCCTGATCAAGCGCCGGGGTGCGCCAGGTCAGCACGTCTGGGCGGTCGCACAGCCGCCTGCCCGTGTGCTCGGGACGGCAACCAAAGAACTGCGGCCGCTCCACCTGAGGGGATGAGGGGAGGAGAGCGGCAGGAGAGGCCAGAGTATCGTGAGCAAACCGCAACGTGAGGTGGAGGTCCTGTGCAGCAAGCACACGACTGTTACAAGGTGCCACAGCACCGCATCAAGTGCAGAGCCCAACACCTCACCTGGTCAAAGGCACCTCCGCTCATAATTGGCTCCCCGCTGGTGATGTTGCCGCCAATAGTCGGCACCGGCGCCATGGGGTCGTGCACAACCCTAACCACCCACCCCTCCCGCTCCGCCACCACCAACTCGTCCTCCTCCTCCTCCTCCACCTCCTCCTCCTGATCAACCCCCCCACCTCCCTCTTGAGATGCACGCAGCCCTGCTGTGCTCGCCGCCAGCCTGCTGCTCCCTCCGCTGCCGCTCGTACCGTCCCCACCCGCCACACCACGCGCCATGTGGACGGCACGGACCTGCGTCGGCCCATCCGAGTGCGTGTGCTGGTGGTGATGCTGCTGGTGGTGGTTGCCGTGCGCTCCCTGTGCTCCAGCGTCCCCAACCGGCCCGGCGTGGTGGCTGGGCGGGTGCGACGACCGGTGCGTGGTGACGGGCGAGGTGAGGTGCGACGCGGCGGCGGAGGAGGGCGAGTCAGGCGAGCCCTCGCGGGTGGTGGTGGCGCGGGTGGTGGTGGCGCAGGTTTGCGAGGCGTTGCCTCCTCCGTTGCCCTCGCGGCCAGTGGCGGTGCCTTCGGCGTCGGTGCCCTCGCCTTCTTCTGCGATGCGGTACTGGGCGCCGGCGGCGGCGCCACCGGGAGGGGCGCGCGAGGCACTGCGGGGCTGCTCCTGCACAGGTGTGAGCGCACGTGGGGAGTGAGGAGTGTGGGGATGAGTTGTGGTCAGGAGTTGTTGGTGGCTCCAGAACATGCCAGCACAAGCAGAAAGGACCACACACACCGACAGAGAGTGTGTTTCAGACAACCTGCCGGCCCCGCCCCACAGCCTGTGCGCGTGTTTCTCTCACCTTGAGCACGCCTCCAGGCAGCAGCGCAAACACCATGGGCAAAGAGTGTGTGTTCAGCCAACCTGTGCGCGTGTGTTCTCTCACCTTGAGCACGCCTCCAGGCAGCAGCGCAAACACCATGGGCTGCTGCGCCCAGGCGGGGGGCCACTCGGTGCACGACAGCCACTCGCCTCCGTGGTCCAACCGGCCTGCCTCGGTGCGCCGCCCTGACGCACCGCCCATCCTGCACACACGCACCCGTGACACGTGACAGCAGTATCTGTGCTGCAATTTCTGGTCAGCCACTCCTGGCCACCAGACGGCTTACAGTCACCGAGTGTGTGTCGATACTTGCATCTCTTTGGGCGCCTCGGCGGGGCCGGACCCCACTACCGGGCGTATCAGATGTCTCGCAGCACTCAGGCACGCGAGCCAAAGACAAAACGTCTTGCATGCCGCTCCCAGTTGATGTTTGACCGAGTGTGTGTGTGGCCCATGCCCTTCCCCTGGCCTCAAACGTAGCTAGGGACTGCTAGCCTCCCATCCTCCCGCCGCCCTCAGACCATACCTGAAGTACTTGACAGGTGGCATGGGCCGGTGCCAGGGCGCCGACGACGAAATCGACGGCGAAAACTGCACTGGCGGCCGCACCACCACCGACGCCACCGACGTCCGCTCCAGCCGCTCCAGCCCACCCGCCCCCGCCGCCGCCGCCGCCGCTGCATTCGCCTTGCCAGCGCTCGCCACCGTCCTGTCGCCCAGCAGGCCGTTGGCCAGGGCCGCAGGCAGCGAGGCGATCGCTGCGGGGGGGGACGATCCCATCCCCACTGCCACCGCCACCATGGCCCTGCTCAGCTCACCGCCGTTCTGCTGCTTCCCATGCCGCAAGCCCCCGCCCATGCCCCCGCCGCCTAGGGCTTGCGCCTCCATGGCCGCCTGCAAGCACTCCTGCTTGGTCACCGGCGACGTGCCCAGCAGCACCGGCGGAGGCACCGGCTGCGGCGTGAACGGCGAGCCAGCCACACGCGGCGCGGTCGGCGTGCTGCCATTCGAAAGGTGCGCCGCACCAAGGAGCGCCCCACCTGGCCCGGTCGTGCTGATCCTGCCGAGGCCCTGGCCGGTGAACGACGGGCGCTGGCTGTTGCCCCCGCTGTGCCCTAACA
>QAXK01006489.1:0-11624 GCA_004335735.1 Chlorella sp. KRBP
GCCGCCGTCGTCGTCGTCGTCGTCGTCGTCGTCGTCGTCGTCGTCGTCGTCGTCGTCGGATTTGTTGAGGCCTCTTCTGCTGCCAGGCCCTCTTTGATGTATGCCCTGACTAGTCCCACCATAACTAGCTGCCTGCAGTCCCCATCGGCAGCTGGCAACGTGCCTGCAGCTGAAGTACTGTGTCCGTGGCTTGGGTTGTGACCCTGCAGGGCAGCCTGCATTGGCGGCCACCCACCTGCAGGTGCGCCCAGCAGCTTGTCAGCCTCATCTTCCAAGGACTTTCCTGCAAACAGCAGTGCCTCCTTGCTGCTGCCACCAAGCACGGCCCAATAATCCAAGGTCCCTGGGTCGTCAGGTGCCTGCTTCAACAGCTTGCACAGAGGCTCCATTGTGACGCTTGTCTGATCCACAGAGTAGAACGAGCTCTTGCTGTCACCACAGCTGCTGCTGCCGCCACACGTGCTTGCAGCATTGTGCATGCCGCCACCCATGTTGCCACTCTCTGGGATGCCATGCTTGCCGAGAGCGGAGTCATGCAGTATGGAGACAGCCGTAACACCGAGCATTCTGCTCAGCAGAGATGGCCCATATCCAACTGAACCTGAGATGACCTGGTCACTCGGTAGCGTCGGTTCAGGTGGTCCCCAGAGAAGCTGGCGGCCAGCCGGTATGCAGAAACCACTGGTTTCTGCATACCTGGTGGCACCAGCGCTGCACACCTCTCTCGCAGTTCTGCTGTGCGAGGCTGCAGCTGGTGCAGTGCACCAACCCTGCTGCTGCTAGTGTTACTGCTGCAGTGGCTGCCACTGCTGTTGCCGCCACCGCCACCGCCGCCGCTGCTGCTGCTGCTGCTGCTGCTGTTGCACTTTGCCTCCAACACATCCACAGTCATTAGTGCAGCATCCAAGCATGTTAGGGCGATGTCCAGGCCCAGCTGCCTGGCGTCGAGCACCTCCTGGTCTGACATCTGGGGCATGTTACTGTGACCAGCACTGCCCTTGCCACAGGCCGGTGTGCCCTGGTGCACCCAGCACAGGTAGATCTGCAGCAGTGTGTTTGCATGGTCCACAATGGCCCCTGCTGCTGAGTTCTGGCACCTGCTGGTAGCCCTCCTGCTGCCTGTGGGTACCTCTCGTGGGGTGCTTGCTGCTATTTGTCTCCTGCAGTTGAGCTGCACTGGTGGAAGCTGCTGGCTGACTGCCATCAGTGCCTCCAACCCTGCTGGCAGCACTGCTGTCGTTTGGGTCGTTGTAATGGCTGTCCAAGAGTGCTGCAACCCTGTCCACCATAGGGCTTAAGAGCTGCACTACCTTCCCTGGGTGTAGACCCTGATCGCTGCAGGCCTGCAGGAGGGCTGTGCTGGTGCCTGCAGGCATGCCTGGACTGCGCATGATGGTGTGCATGGCATGTCTAGGCTGTAGGTGCCACTCTGCACGCAGAATGCCATGCACCAAGACATACAGCAGTCCAGCAGCTGCTGTGTCGTACAGTAGGGTTGTTGAGGCTTCTGCAGTTTTCTTCTGCAAGGCATTCAGCATCTTGCATACCTGTGCCAGGCGCTTGGGCACCTGCAGGATGAAGCAAGCACGACAGCAGTGCTGAGCATCATGCAGGCTCTGAGAGCTTTACTGCACACATGTAAAATATCAGCTTGTGGATCATGTTACATGAACTTGCAAGCATGAGAGGAGAGGCATAATGTGCAGGACCTGCAGGATACTGTTGCTGCACTGCTGTATGCAGCACAGTTGACAAGGCCCTACCTGCTGCTTCTTTATGATGCTGGTCCAAGCAGCACTTGAAGGCTGCGTTAGGGACTGCAGCTGATCCGTGACGCGTTCTAAAGACTTACTGTTGAAGTGCTGGAGTCGTTGCTGTCTTGCTTCAAGGTCAAGAGCTTGTCCAGCTGCTGCAGAGCCAGCTCCCAGAGGTGGCCAGCTTTTCGAGCCATGGCCTACGCCTGAGGATCAGAAAAGACAAAGCAACATTGTGGATATAGGAACCTGCGTTTCATAGTAAGCTGAGTTCAATGAGACGTGAGCTTGCAAACTCCTCCTGAAGCAGTGCTGGTTATGCTGGGCAGCCCAGCTCCGTGTCTTATGAATGCACTGCAGGCACGACCGCCGTCAGACGAATCGTAGTAAATTGGTTT
Organism: Chlorella sp. KRBP; assembly: GCA_004335735.1. Classification (NCBI taxonomy): domain Eukaryota; kingdom Viridiplantae; phylum Chlorophyta; class Trebouxiophyceae; order Chlorellales; family Chlorellaceae; genus Chlorella; species Chlorella sp. KRBP. The sequence goes on from QAXK01006489.1 coordinate 2,153, forward strand.
ATCTTACCTTATGTTCAAAATATTAGTGCGGTCCAGCTCTGCAACATCGCAAGTCTCCTGCAGCAGCAGACGTCTACCTACAGTGCTGCTGCTCTGTCGCCCTACTTCAATATCCGCAGGTGGGAGTGCAGATAGTCAAAATTACTTGCTTCCACATATTTGGGTGTTCAATTCAGGTTGTGTCCCTTCATGCAAGGCTGTTGAGCAATGCCCTGGTACTGCCCGCCCACTGCGCAGTTTCGCGGCAGGTCAGCTACCGCTGTTGGTGCGAGTATTGCCCGCCAAATGGTTGTGCTATGAAAAAGTAATGACATCTCTGCAGGCTTTATTGTGCTTTTTCTCCTGTCTTGTCAGCCGAGCCAGAGTGCACTACCTGCTGTTGCTGTTGCTGCTGAGGCTGCTGCTGTGCTGCAAGTGAGATACTGCATACTCTGCACAATCCCGATACTCACGGCACCATGATAGACCACATAGCATGTCAATATGTTACATCATAACATACATGCCTCCTGCACTGCCACCAAGGCTGCCTCCTGCACGCCTGCTGCAGATGCAGGTGATGACCCCCTGGCATCTACAACAGCAGCAGCTGTTGATGCAGCCCTGGTGCTATCATCTCCACCCCCTGCCACAGCTGCAGCGACTCTTGCAGGGTCTGCTACTGCTACTGCTGCCGCTGCTAGGGCTGGTGCTGTTGCAGCCTGTGTGGCAAAGGGGTTGCCAGAGTTCTGGGCACCTTGCAATGCCACTTCAATAGCATCAAGCAGTTGAGATGCACTGTCATGATCTCTGGGCCGCCTGTGCTGCTGCTGCTGCCCCTGTGAATGAGGTCTGGGCTGGGGCCCATCACTCGGGCACTGCTGCTGCTGCTGCTGGCAGTCTGGTAACGTGTACTGCTGTGACACAGGGGTGCCACAAACTGCCTGGCCAGCAGGGGTGCCCGGTAATTCCCTCTCCTGCTGTTGCCGCTGCTGGGTTGCATATGCCAAGTTCAGTCGCTCTGGATTCAGCACCTGCTGCTGGTGGTCCGGGTATGGCAGACGTCCCTGTGCCTGTGAAGTGTGCAAGCTGTGCCCCTCTGCAGCAGTGCTGCTGCCTGTGATGTGCCTGCGCTTTGGTGGGGGGCCTTGAGCCCCCGCACATCCACCATCCATGTACCCCTGCTGCTGCCGCTGCTCGTACTGCTGAGGCAGAAGAGAGCCCTGCCACTTCTGCTGCTGCTGCTGCTGCTGAGGATCCTGCTTCTTCTTCTTCTTCTTCTGCTGCTGCTGCTGCTGCTGAGGATCCTGCTGCTGCTGCTGCTGCTGCTGCTGCTGCTGGGCTTGCTGTTGGGTTTGCTTGAGAAGGTGGAACTTGAGTGGGCCCACACATTCCTGTTGCAAAGGGGGCTGCTGCAAAGGGCCTCCAACACCAGACTGCAGTGTGCCAGGCCACATACTGTCGACACCTGGTTGCTGCTTCCTTGGTGGCATACCAAGCTCCTGCTGCTGTGGTGCTGATGGCGGTGGTTCGTCATGGCGTCGCCTCCGCTGCTGTCTGTGTGGGTCCTGCTGCTGGCTACTTGAATCAAGAACCTGCTGCTGTGGGCTGTCCTCCAGCAACAGCTGCAGATTGTGCTGCAGCTGCAGTAACTTTGACTCAGATTGTGAACCGGGTGACTGGCTCACAGCAGCTGCACCCTGTTGACGCAAGCAGTGGTGCTGCTGCTGCTGCTGCTGCTTTGACTGCTGGTGCTCTGCTGTCTGTGAAAGCTGCAGTGCCTGCTGAGGTGCCGTTTGCTCCCCTGCGGCCCACCCTTGCGGTTGTGAATAATGCTGCCGCATTGATGGCGGCACTGACTGCTGCTGCTGCTGCTGCTGCTGCTGCTGCTGCTGCTGTTGTTGTTGTTGTTGTTGTTGTTGTTGTTGCGGGGCCTGCTGCTGCTGATGATGTTGAGGAGGAGGAGGAGGAGGGTGCACCAATGCCTCCTGTATACATGACCTACAGAGGCCTGACAGTTTGACAAGAGTGTCCAGCAGCTGCAGCTCCATCTGAGACAGTGCCAGCTTGTCAGCAGCCTGTGCAGCAGTACAGGCAGCAACAAGATACCACAGTGCAGTCTTGGTAGGTTGCTTGGCACGGCAAGAGTTGATTGGCCAGGCGTCAGTCACTTCAATTCACCCTTCAGAGCTTCGAGCTTCATGCAGAGTGTGTGCTGTGTGATGTTTGGAGCAGGCCATTGAGTAACAGAGAGCAGCGAGAGTGCACGTCTGTTCGGCGAGCCTCTGTTGTCCACACCAAGAGTGCATAAGAGTCACCCACAGCGACGAAAACTCACGCCAAGCACCCAACATCTCACCAGGGATGCTGCTGCGCCAGCCTGCTGCAGCTCCTCTGCTGTAGACCTGTGTACTGACGCAAACACTGCCAGCCTGTCCAGCTGTGGCTGCAAGGGGGCCACGTGGGCCTGCAGGACAGCTGCCAGGCTGGCGGCCTGTTCTGACAGTTGGTCTATGTGTTGACCGGTCAAGGGTATGAGGGCCATGAGGTTTGACCGGCGACAGACCAGCAGCTGGGACCATATGTTCTGTTCAGTGCGGGTGCAGGTGGGTGAGAGGTGCCAGTGACCCGTACAACGGGTGTTGACAACGGGCACTGTGAAGAGCGGAGCACACAATTGATTGGGACACAGTGAACGCTGAGGCATCATCGCAACCTCATTAGAGCAGAACACTGGCATGCTTTCTGCCAGTGGGTTGTGCTGCTGCAAGTATGCATTTGAGTTGCGTGCCATTGGGTTAAGTCCTTGCAGATCTCACGACTGTTGCCCTTCTGCAGTACGCACTCCATGCCGTACCTTGTATGTTGCGTGCAGCTGTTGCACCTGCTGCAGCTGCATCAGGGAGGCCTTGATCAGCTCTCCTTGACTTGACAGCTCCTGCAGCAGCCTCCGCTGCAGCAACCAGACACAGCAGAACACACCATAAAATTTGCTGCTGTACTTCCAGTGATGAGCACGCTTATCTGGCACTCGTTGCCAGGCCTGCAGGCTTGCTAGCCGCGGTCTGCCACAGCAGTACCAGGTGGCAACTTGATCCATGGGCTGTTGCTGCTATTCAGCATACAGGAACAACCTATAACGCACCTCAGTCTCATTCTTGATGGCTGGAAGCAGACCCTGATCGAGCATGGGGCCTGCACTGTCATGTCAAGGCGCTGAAGCGCTGCAACTACTGCTGCTGCTGCTGTGTAGACATGTCTCTTCACCCTCGAAGTGCCAAAAGCTCAGCACAACTATGCATGCAATGCCTTCACCCGTTGTATGACATTGGGATCGACCCACGGTAAACAAGGCACGCCCGTGCCTCACTCTCTGTTTTGAACAGCGCCATGTACATGCACAGCGGTTGACAACGGTCCGGAAGACAACAGTGACCCCAGAACCTCAATTGATGGTGGCAAATGGATTTACTGAGTAAAACCTGATGCACTGTAAGTCTTTGACATAGAACAGCGCTTTTCTGGGCTTTTCTGTGCATAAGCTACTGATCTACTGCAGTGAATGCTGCTTGCTGCGCGGCTTCGACGCTGCACACACGACCAACTGCATAGGAGTAGCACTCAATGCTATCTTAGCGGCTCTGGCCTGTGGACGTGCTTAGGCAGGCAGCATGTGTGCAGCAGCATGCACACAAAACCTCATAAGCCGGGCCATGCTGCAGCTGCTGGGCTTGCTCAAGCCACAGCAACAGGGTGGGTTTTCTCAACTATTCGATGGGCGACATCACTCCAGGTGGCTAAAAACAGTGTATGCATATGCCTATACAGCGGAGGGACAGGGGAAATCCAAATACAGTGCTGGCCAGTTGCTGGCAGTGCGATGGCTGACCTTTCGTGCTCTGTGCAGGTTTTGGACGCTAGCTGAGCCGTACACTCTGGAGGTTGAGATTAAGAAGAGCAGGTTCATCACAAGTGCATGGCCCGTCAAGACAGCTGCTGAGGTAAACACCGCCTCCCCCCTTCCCGCTTGTGGCAGCATCAACTGTTGCTGCTCAACTGCTGCTGCTCAACCTGTGGTCCCATGCACTTAAGACCTGCAGCACGTATAAAACCCTCCGAAAGGTCCTGCGCTTTGCCTCGCAATGCCAATTGGCTCTAATCCTCCTTGTGAGGTTGACCCATCCTGGCTGGGAGTACCCGTCTTGTTGTGGCCGACTGTCAACCATCAACTCATGTGCCCGGCCACTTTGGGTCCCCTCTTGAGCTCAAGGCCTCGTGATTCTGAGGCTGCCTGCTGCTACTGCTGCTTCTGCTGCGTTCAGGCCCTGGAGTACATTGCCGCTGCCTCGGATCCCACAGCCAGCCATAACTGCTGGGCCTTCAAGGTTGCAGGCTGTGCACGCAGCAACGATGATGGCGAACCTGGTGGCACAGGTGAACCCCTAGGGACAGGGGCGGGGCTGCAGAGCAACAACTTGCGCCTGGCATACCCTGTCCCAGACAAGCTGGTGCTGATCCCAACAAGCTGTCACAGCCCCTAATAATGGCTCTCACGCTGTGTCCTTGTCGCCCCTCCTGCTCATCATGCTCTGCAGCCGGCAAACCCATCCTAGGTGCCATTGAGGGAGATGGGCTCAATGGTGTGGCTGTGCTGGTTGTGAGGTAAGGGCACAAGCTGCTTTGGCCTCTCATCGCGTGCACAGCACTTGCCGGACCGTATGTGGCAGCATGCGTCTGCTAGTACGAACGGATGAACACCTGTGCACTGGCTTCAGCCTCGGCTGCAGCTGTGTGATATGCATGCAGCTTCACTGCACCTGCCTGACAAGGCAAGCATACTGCCGGTGCCCTGCAGGCATTTTGGTGGCACCAAGCTTGGTGCAGGTGGCCTGGTGCGGGCCTATGGAGGTGCTGCGCGGGACTGCCTACGCGCTGCACAGAAGGAGTTTGTGAAAGCCCAGGTAGGTGCTGTGCAGGCAGCCTGTCTGTGCTCTGAGAGCACCCCAGCATCGATGGTGGTGGTATGCCAGTGTGCGAGCTTCCACACATGCTGTGCAGTGCTGCCTGGTGCCGTTGCCGGCTTTTACTGTACTTGCTGTTGCTGCAAGGCGGCTGCAGTTGGTAGAGCAACCAGCAAAGTATATGCCTTCATAGAGTGTGTTGTGGGTGCACACTGGTATGACAGAACACACCCCGCTGGCAGGTAGCTTCATTTGCTGGCATTGGCAAGTGGCTCCTCCTAAGTGTGTGTGCGCACCTGCTACCCCACTGCAGGTACAGCTCAAGTTGGACTCTCCTTTTGATTGCCTGGGGAGTGTGTACAACGTCCTCGCCAAGTTTGGTGCCACTTCTGGCGGTGAGGAGTACACAGACCGCGGCAAAGCCAGGCTGGTGTGTACTGCTGATGCTGACTCAGCAGACGACATCATCCATGCCCTGGCTGACGCAACCAGCGGGAAGGTCAAGGCACAACTTGTACAGCAGGAGGAGTGAACTCACGAGGCGCAGGGTTGCTTGCAGCCGGTGATGTCTGTGCATGGGTGGATGCTGTCATCAAGGCCTGCAGTGCTGCCTTTGCTTTTGACAGAGACCCTTGTGAAAGTGCAGAGAGTGCATTCAACATGCTTGCAGCTGCATGGGCTATTCAATGCAGCTTGGATGCTGCTGGTGCATCACCGACGTCGGTGTTATATGCATGTACTAAAGCTAAACAGAGTAATCCAGCAGGAGTGTAGTCGGGCCGCCGAGAAGCCCTCTCCGGGCAAGCTGCCTGTACTGTGTGCACCTCCTGAGAGGCATCAATGTCAACGTCCATCACTCAGGCTGAGGGCTTGAGGCCTGCACGCTGCAAAAACATGCACATCCATCACTCTGTCACAAAGCAGTGTTGTTGGGAGTGCAACCTGGTCTTGTTCTGTGTAGTGTTCGAGCTCGGAGACTTCACTGGCAACCACCGGTGATTCAGTATGTTGGCACCGCCTGCTGTAGTTGCTGTAAGACAAAGGGGTGTGAAAGAACAGGCTGTCTGCGCATGCCTGATAGGCAGTCTCACTGGCTGACTCCTCAACATGGTTTGCTGTTTGTGTTGGCCTGTACACACTGTGCCTGAGACGATTGCAAGCAGCAACTGTAAGGGGATTGTCTCCGAGCAATCATCTGCCTCTCATATCAGCTGCCATAGCACAGTCTTCAGCATTTGCAGCCCTCACAGGGGCCTATTCAATCCCTCTCAGTGCTGATGCCAGGCCCTATTCAGACGTGATGCCCCGGTTACATTCGTCCACAGGGCGACAACACCCAGCACAGAAAACGCACACATCCCAACCCTGCCACTCTACACACCCCTCTCCAACCGAACAGCGCCAGCCCTCTATTTCTTCTTGCCTCCACCCTTGCCCTCCTTGAGCTTGATGATCTCGCCTGCATAGCGGATGCCCTTGCCCTTGTAGGGCTCTGGGGGCCGCTGGCGGCGGATCTCTGCACAGTATGCGCCCAGCTGCTCCTTGCTAGCACTGCCGATGATCAAGGTGGTGTTCTTCTCAACCTGCAGGAAGCAGCAGCAGCAGCAGCAGCGCCAACGGCAGAGACAGCGTGAGAGGTGGCTCAGAAAACAGGCACCATGGATTGTTGAAATCACACATGTGCTGTCAGTATCCACAGCATCCCGACCTCATGCCAACAGCAAAACCCAGACATTACCTGTGCTGAAAGCCAGACGCATTACCTGTGCTGAAAGCCGCAAACCCTATGCAAAATTCACACGCTCATGCTTACACCACAGCACCACCCCTGCAAAGCCCCTACCAGCCTCAACCACAGCACCCCACAACTCCAGACACACTCAGTGTGAGCTACCACATACAGACACCATCAACAGCCATCCCGCCCAGCCCTGCACAACACACACCGCATCCTGCACGCAGGACGCACCTTGACTGTGAGGCCCTCAGGGATGGCCAGGACACGTGGCTTGCTGTAGCCCACGTTGAGAGTGAGCTCCTTGCCGCTGGTGCTGGCCCTGTAACCAGTGCCCACCATCTCCATGCGCTTCTCAAAGCCAGACGACACACCCACAACCATGTTGTCGGCAAGCGTCCTGCAGGGCATACAGCAGCAAGCATGCAGCGCGGGTGACGTGGGTGGGCTGGCTCGAGCAGGCGCATGTTTGCGGGAAGCAGGGTCTGTCTTGTCTGTCGAGTCTGCAGGACAACCCATCCATTAGCGCCGATCGCAGCCAGTTGCCCCACCCCCACCCCGACCCCATCACTGCCAGCCGGTTCAGTCTCTCCAACACTTCCCACCACTGCCTGTCAGTGCCCGTCGCCGCCTAACGCTTCCTTTACCCCACCACTCCAGGCCACATCCTGCCCCTGCCTATCACATCCTGTAGCCTCTAGTCTGCCCATGCTACCACACGCACCCTGCCAGGCTGTGGTTCTACTTCCCCTCCCATGCCGCTACTGCTGAGTTTTTAGGGCAGCTAGTGGCATGCAGCAGATGCCGCAGTTGTCAAACCGTGCTGCAATTCATGCCACCAGATGGCCAATACTCGACGCCTGGCTGCAACTACGGCTGCTGCTGGCTTCTGCAGGCTGATCTCCATCTGCGTAAGGTGGATTCAATGCAAACTGCTGCCAGACCCATCACCCTTGGCTGTGTGCAGGCGCTACAAATGGACTCTTTAACCTCAGCTCGATGAAAGCTACTGCCAACAACGCGCTTGGTAGGGCTGTGCTGAACTGGCCCCGACTTGACGCAGCCGAGATCAGCTGCTCCCTGCAGCTGCAGCTGTGGCTGCATGTCCCAATTGCCGCTGCTAGTGCTGGCTGCTGCTGGAGGAGTTACAGGCCACGGGAAAAGCTCCTGCTGGCTTACCGTGAGAGGCCATGCATTGCTGCCGCCCGCTTTGTCTCCTCAGCACGCCTGACAAGGATCTTGCCATCCTCCTGCAGGGTTTCCCCACAGATGCATCGATGCACAGGCAGGGTCAGCACAGGCTCTCTCCAGCTACCACTAGGTTGTGTGTAGCAGGTGGCGTCTGGTCCCTGGCAGCCGTACGCTGCATGCAGTGCCAACCAGCTCACACTGCCTGAGCACTGAAGGTGCGGAGCCCTGGACCCCGCCAGGGGCTGACAGCTCCTGCTCGAGTCAGGCATGGGTGGCCTGACGTGTTTAGTCAGCTGTCAAGACACCGTCATGGTGCTTGTTAAGCGGCATTCAGACACTGCCACTGAGCCCAATGTATGTCTGATTGCAGTTGCTGCTGCTGTCACTGCTGCCACTGCTGCTGGAGCTGTCGTTCAGCTCAACAAGCCACCAGAGTGCCTGTTGCCCGGCTCAAATCTGACATCTGACTCTTCAGAAAGGCTCTGGAAACACGCACCTCTTTGAGCGTGACCTCTGGCACGAATGACCATGCGAGCTCACCCTTTGGCCCCTGCAACACCACAAAACAACAGCTGACCCCGTCTGCTGCTAGCAAACGTCAAACAAACTCTATGAGGTAACTCAAATCCATAGTACAGCAATTGAGCACGCATGATGTGGCCGCTGGCTCTTGCGGCCGTCCTGTCACAAGTTCATCACTTGCCTTGACGCTCAAATGCTGCCCTTGCAACTTGATGGTGACGCCCTTGGGCACTGGAATTGCCTTCATGCCAATACGTGACTCCTTAGCCACGACATTGACTGTCCTCGCTCTGCTGAAGGATGTGAAGGCCTGCATTTTTGCAGACTTTCGCAAACGCCCGGCCTAACTATTCAACGCAATTTCACATGTGGCGACGGACTGCGGAATGTCTTCCGCCAAATGCAAGGCCACCACGCATGGCAACTCACTGGGCGTCACTCTTTCTTGCAAAACTACATAATGCCATATAAGCCCAAATAGAGCTCAGAAAGTGTAAATTTGTCTTTACGATCAGCCACACTCCCCCGACACCCCCCGACAATCGCAGCAGGACCTACAGCATTGGATCACCTTGGCTCCAGCATCACCAAGGTTTCATAGCACCTGTTCAGACGCCTGCCCTGCTGCGACACGCTGCATTTTATCCATGTCAACTCATCCAACACAAAGCGTTGTGGCCCTGCCACTAGCCCCCTCAGTCAGGCGGGCTCTGCTGTGTGCTGGCCTGTCCTCTGTCATGGACATACGGGGGCTTTCTGAGGCAGACCTGATGCAAGGTAACAGCACACATCACCTGGAAATAACCACTACATACCACCGAAGCTGAACAGCATCGAATACTGCCCCCATGTGCTCCAGCCTGTCGTTTTGGTATCGGTGTCAAACCAGCAGTCCAAGGTATGTGGTGGCTGTGCTGTGCAGCGACTGGCCTGCCACAGGAATTGGCCGCAGAAGTCATGCACCTGACGATGGGGCAGCCTGCACCCGGATGGAGGCTGGCAGGTGCGCCTAGTGACAGCGAACAGCATAGGGGCAACCAGGGCTGCATGGTACTGCAGTGGAAGGGAGGTGGGGGGGGGGGGG
>QAXK01006493.1:0-12155 GCA_004335735.1 Chlorella sp. KRBP
CCACCACGCTCCTGCTCCTCCCCCCGCCCCCCACCCCGCCGCTCCCCCCAGCCCACCTCCCCGCGCTCCCTATACCCTCTCCCACCCGCAGGCGACCGTGACCGCGACCTCGACCGCCGCCGCCCATCCCGCCCGCCCCTATCCCGATCCCGATCCCTATCATGGTAATCCCGCCTCCACGACGGCCCATCGTGACGATCCCTGTCCCTATCATGGTCCGAGTGCCCCCGCCACCCGCCCCTATCACGCTCCCTGTCCCTCCACCCGTCACGGTCACGCTCCCTTGAGTCCCTACGGTCTCCCCCATGCCTGCCATCATACCTGTCCCGCTCCCGCTCACCCTCCCGCCCATGCTGCCTGTCGTGGTCGTCACGCTCCCGATCACCACCCGACCCACCGCCCTCCTGCCCAAAGCGTGCGCGCCGCGCGGCAAGCTCCTCCTTATCCTCCTTGTCCCGTGGGCCCCCCTCCCGCCCCGAGCCAGACGGTGCGCTCCACTGGATCGACGCCTTGCCGCCCTTCCTCCCCCTCTCCTGATCCCCATCCCCATCCTCCCCATCACTCCCACCACCCCGCCGCCCATTCGCCTCCCCTCTCCCCCGCCCCTCCTCCTCCTTGCTGCCCCCGCCTCTCTGCTGCGCACACTCACCTCCACCAGCACCCGCCCGCTCCTCCTCATCATCATCACCCTGCGCCGCCCGCTTGCTGCCAGCAGCTGCACCGCCTTTACTGCTGCCTGCGCGGCGCAACGTGCCCTTGCCCTGATGCCCGTCGTCCCCGTGACCGTTTCCCCCCTGGGGAGCGTCCTCCTCAAGGTCGGTGAGCAGATCGCTGGGCACGTCCTCGTTAAGCAACGCGTCCACGTCGTTCATCTCCTCCTCCTGCTGCGGGTGCTGCTGGTCTGTCTGCTCCTGCAAGCGTGTCCATCGTGAGGCACATCACGTATAAGGCGTGCCACACCCTGCGTGCCGAGTTGTGGTGGGTAGCTGCGTGCGTGCTGGGGGGAGAGCGCACCTTGCTGGCAGGCTGCTTGTCCTTCTTGGCCGCTGCTGCACTCATGCCCTTGGTGCCGGAAGGCCTGCGAATGCGCACGGGACCATGGGGGCGATCACGTGCCACCCAAACGTGCGCATGCCTGCACCCACGGGGAGCAGGAAGAGGTTGATGGCGTGCATGCGGCATCGTAGACTCACGCTCGTGTGATTGCTGCAGCTGCGGGGGCGGGCGCGCTGGCCGTGGCTGCCGCCGGCTTGGCGGGTGCCGCTGCCGGCTCTGTGAGCTCCTTCTTGTGGTCCCTGATGTAGGGCAGCAGCCTGCGGTGATGCACGCACACGCAGGCAAGCTCTGGCACGCTGCTGCGAGGCGTTGCGAGTGATCTTGCCCCTGCTTGCACTGCCTACCAGTCCAATAGCGCTTCTGTCGCAGGCTCGTCTGTGATGAACTGGATGAGCTTGCCGAAGACCTTCTTGCGCTCCCATCCTCGCGCGCAGAGCGCCACGGCGTAGAGCGCCACCGCGTCGTCTTGCAGTCCTGCATCCCAGACCTCCTTGAGCTTCGCGAAGCAGAGCTCCGCGAGCCGCTTGGCCCCGGGACCATCGGGGTCGAACTTGATCGACATGCTTTGCGGGAGAAGTGCTCTCGCTGGCGCGATGAGGAGGAGTGTTTGCATGAGGGTCCTGCTCATCCTCGCTCAAAAACGAACCAGAAGCACCACAGCTCGCGGCGCAGAGGAGTCCCGTCCCCTGCACTCCGGCCCCAGGGCCTAGATCGCTGCCCCGCCGCTGCTGGTGGAGGCTTGACGCCGCAAGGCTCGAACACGCCGCGGCAGTCGGCTGCAGAGGATGCTGCTCCAGCACCACCTCGAGCAGCCGGAGCGCGAGGGGGCGCCGTGCTACCACATCGCCCCGGCGTCGGGCTGGCTCAACGACCCGAACGTGCGCCACGAAGAGCAGCGCCTTGCGCCTCCCCGCCCGCAGATCCACTGTGCCCGCCTCACCGTGCCGCTCCTTGCGTGCTCCGCCGGCTGCAGGGACCGCTCTTCTACGACGGAGCCTACCACATGTGCGCCAAGGGCCTGGCTGCACTGGGGGGTGTCGTGGACGCTGACGCAGCCGCCATCACGCCTGGGGCCACCGCGGCTCAGCTCTGCTGGCCTGTGCCATGGCATGCGCACGCAGGTTCTTCCAGCACCTGCCCGGCAGCGTGGTGTGGGGCTTCCAGCTCGTGTGGGGGCACGCCGTCAGCAAGGTGCGGCCACGCACACACGGGCCGCGTTCAAAATGCCTTGACAGCCGCCGCTGCACACCCAAGGTGCTGCTGCTCACCTTGCTCTGACCATTGGCGACAAGGCCCCCTGTCCCGACACGCCTGCATCCCTTGTCGCTCTGCCGCTTGCACTGCTCCCACACACTACCCCCTCGCCAACCTGCTCCAACAGCACCAAGTCGCTCCCTGCCACTTTCCCGCGCTGCCCCACCACCACTTGCAGGACCTTGTGCACTGGGAGCTGCTGCCGCATGCCATCGAGCCCAGCCCCCGCACCGTGGACTGCAACGGCTGCTTCAGCGGCTGCGCGGCTCTGGACCAGGACGGGACCCCCGTGCTCCTCTACACCGGCGTGCGGCTGCGCGGCAACGCCGACGCAGGGCCCCTGCCGCCGCCAGAGTGCGACCTGGGGCTGCCGTTCATAGAGAGCCAATGCGCTGTGCGCGCTGTGCTCGAGGAGCCAGGTGCGCTGCTGTAGCGGACGGACAGTCATGAATCGTCTGGACGCTAGCGCTGTTCCGTAAGCCACTGCTCAGCGCGGTTGCAGCTGCCCGTTCTGCACATCATCTGCCGCTGCCCTGTGTGGACCTGTGCTGTGCCTGCTGGGCTCGTGGTTTGGCAGGTGGTCGCAGGGGGTGGCGCAGCCCAGCGGCACAGGTGTGGGTTTGGTTGTCGGTGGTGCGTGGCGGTGGGCGTGCAGGGGACTGGAAGCTGGTCAACTGGCGCAAGGTGGCGGCGCCTGTCCTGGCTCTGCCCCCGCCGCACATCAACCTGGCCGGCTGGAGGGACCCATACATCACAGGTGCGCCGCTTTGCTCTCCACTGGCAGCCTTTGCTGTGACGAGATACTGTGCATGTGTCTCCACGTGTGTTGACGGGTGCCGGTGTGTCCTCCCCTTGGACTGTCTTGTGCTGCTCCAACGGGGCGTGATGCCCTGGCTTCCTTTGGGATTGGGATGCCTATTGGTGGTCATGTTTATGCAAGCAGCCTCTCTCCCTCCCCCCTCACGCACCGCAGGGCCGCCTGCTGCCAACCCAGAGCGTGGCTGGACCATGCTCATTGGCAGCGGCATCAAGGCACAGGGAGGCGTGGTGCTGCAGTACCAGTCGCGCGACCTCATGCAAGGTGACGGTTGCTGTGTCGTTGAGGCTGTTTGGGTGCTCCGGCAGTGGCGAAGGCGGCGGCGCGTGCCGGTGCCGGCTGTCCCGCTGCCCCTCCTCGGCCGCTGGCATCAGTGGCTCCTCCAGGTCCTCCTCCCACTCCTCCAGGGCGTCCACGGGCGCAGAGCTCCACTGGAAGTGGCTTGCATTGGTCATCTCGTCCCCATAGTCGGTGTAAGCCTTCATCGTCTCGCTGTGTTGCAGCAGCGGCCGCCGAAGCGGCGTCTCTGGCGCAGAATCCTCGCCGCCGTGCGCCATGGCTGCCAAGTTGCTGGGCCTTTTCTACACCTTGGTTGCCTCAACGCCGCACTGCTGCTGCGCGGATGGTTGCGCAGGGCACGGCTGAAGGAAGGAGGCCTGGTGGATGCCTGACTGTGGGTTGCTGCGGTGTGCACGCCACCTGCTCGCAGGCTGGCAGCTGATGGGCGAGCTGTGCAGCGGCCTGCACGGTGACGGCACTGGGTACGTGTGGGAGTGCCCACTGCTCGCTGAGCTCCCGCTCCTGCCCACATCACCTTCCTCGCCGGGCGACCGTGATCAGCACGCGACCGCGCCGCAGCGCGCGGACTCGTCCGCTTCGTCCACGGCCTCCGCCGCCGAGGTGCGTCGCCACCGGCACTTCTTCTGCGTCTCCCCCGACGCCTGCACCAACCCCACGCTCTACTGGCTCGGCGAGCTGCGCCACGGCGGCGCGTCCAGCGCGCCAGGCTGGGAGGGCAGCACGACGCGGCCGGACGGTCCGGCAGTCCCGCAGGGCGAGCCCCGCGCGCCTTCGCCGGACAAGTTCCTCCTCCAGCAAGCGCTGGGGCCCTTCCGGCTGGACCTGGGCGACATCCTCTACGCGCCCAACACGCTGCTCGACCCGCAGCACGTGAGTACGCGCGACGCGCCCAGGCTGCTCGTTCGCTGTCGAGGTCTGCCCGCGCCACGACTAACACTGGCCGTCGATGTGTTGCCGTGGTGCGTTGCAGGGCCGGGTGCTGCTGTGGGCGTGGATGCAGGAGGCTCGCAAGGTCGCGGGCACGTTCGAGTACGCTGGCTGCCTGTCCTGCGCGCGAGAGCTGTGGCTCGACCCAGGAGACTCTGCCGCGGATGCGGGGAGCCAGCAGTCAGCCAGCGAGCAGCAGCAGCAGTCAGCGCAGCAGCCTCAAGGCGGTGGCAGGCGGCTACCGATGCTGGTGCAGCGACCCGTGCCGGAGCTCGGCGCGCTGCGGCAGGAAGAGCGGTGCTGGGTGTGGCCACCTGCAGCCAGCACCTCCTCCATCGACGCGCAGCACGATAGAGCGGAGGGGATGGGGGCAGCGGAGGATGGGCACGCGTCGCGCGTGCCGACCGGCGTGCGCGACAAGGACGCAACGTTGGAGGACTCACTCAGGCAGCAGCTGCACCTGACTTCTACCAGCAGTCCCGCAGCGTCAATGGCAGACGGCCTCGACTCGGCACCATCCGACTCTTCCGGCTTCACCGCTGCGTCCGGCAAGCCACACCAACGGAGGTCGGGCGAGCAGCAGGAGTCAGCGCGGCCAGCACCACCACAACCACCACCAGCGGCGCGGCGGCAACAGCCGGAGCTCATCATCCGCCCCGGCGAGGCCCTGCCCATCCCGCACGTCTCTGGCCCTTATCTGGACATCGAGCTGGAGCTGCGCCTGGTGGTCTCACCCGCAGCACCGTCCACCCGGTCCCTGCCAGCATGTGAGCCGCTGCTCGCCAGCGCCATCGCATCCCTCGAGCCACCAGCAGCCTTAACGCGCGCGGAGGACCATCCCGCAGGCATCGCTGCTGTCGCAGGGTCGGAGGCAGCGGAGCAGTCACCGGAGCTTGGTCGCACGGCTGCCGATGGCATCGGTGGATTGTTTGAGGATGGCGAGACTGCGTCGGATGGTGGCGGTGGGGCGAGGGGCGAGGAGGAGCAGGGTGGGGACCCCAGCAGCCCAGCCGCTGCTGTGGCCTGGGGGCAGCAGCACCGCACTTCACCGCAGCGCGTCCCTGGTGACTGGGCAGACGCGCAGGACGCGACGACAGCAGCGCCGACGGATGGAGTGGGGATGAGTTTTGGGCACGAGCAGGTGACGGGGGCAAGCAGCGGCGTGGTGCTGAGGGTGTGGCAGGCGGGCGCGGAGGGCGCGGCGGCGGTGCTGTACTCGTGGGAGACCCAGACGCTCGAGGTGAGGTTTAAGCGATTCCTGAGCGGGTCTGAAGTCCTTGTTGTCGCGGTGGCGTGAGGCTACAGGTTGCGGTGGAGCCTTGGATCCCGCACCTGACCTTGATCGGCCCGGAATGAGTGCGTCGTTCGCAGGTCGTGTTCGAGGCTCTGGACCCAGACACGCACCAGTTCAGCCTGGCGGCTCCTGGTTGCCGTCGCGTTGGCGGCAAGCTGATGCGCCCTCCCGCGCCGGGGCAGCCGCTGAGCCTGCGCCTGCTCCTTGACTACAGCCTGCTCGAGATCTTCACAGGTGAGCGTCGCAGCGCCTTATGTTGCCCATCGCGAGTCTGCCTGCCACTTGCGTTGTCGACGAGTCTGACACGGCACGCGTGCTGCGATTGCTGCGTGTTGAACGCAGGTGGCGGAGAGGTGCTAAGCACACGCGTGTACCGTGGCGTGCCCCCACCCGGCGCCGGTGCCGGCGTCGACCTCGTGTCCATCGGCTGCGGCACGCGCGTGGATCGCGCTGGCGCGTGGGAGCTTCGCTCCTGCTGGGCCACCCACCTCGACGCCCCGCCCTTCCCGGCTCCGCACCACGACGACTTTGGCGACGCAGCACAGGCCATGCGTGCGCCTCCAGCAGCGCACCATATCGCGCTGCACGAGGAGCACGACGCGCTGCTGTCCGAGACCGAGCTCGCCTCCCTGCTCAACGACCTCCCGCCTTCGTCCTCCCCTGCCACTGGCGACTCCACCGCTGACCCCGGCCACCTCGACGGCGCTTCGGACGCGCACCCGCCTCACCTGCCACCCACCACCACCTCCACTACCACCGCTGACGCCTCCACAGGCACAGCACTGCCGGATGTCACCTCCCCTGACACGCTCTTCCCTGACATGAACCTCAAGCTGCCGCTTACCTCCTCCACAACCACAACGCCCACCGCCCTGCCCACCAGCAATCCCACCGAGCTGCCCTCTCTCACGCACGACGTCACCACCACAGTGGCAGAACGCGCCCAAGCGCTCGCAGCGGCGGACCCTCGAGCACTCCCGGACGCACCCTCCGCACTGCTCTCTGCCAGCGTGCCACTCCCCGCCACGTCTGGCTTCGACCACGAGGTAGAGGCGGCACGCCACAGCACCACTGGCATGCCAGCTACCACGCTGCTGCTGCAGGACATCCTCGGCGACAACGGCGACCACATGGCTGACGGCAGTGCCCTATGCGGCTTGCGCATGGATGGCGGCGGCGGCGGCGGCGGCGACATCCATGTGGAGCTGCCGCACGCCCGCAGCGCACCGTCTGTCGACCTGCTGCTGGCTTCTCCACCTGGAGCGTTCACTCGGCGAGGCCACAGTGGCGTCACGGCGAATCAGGCGGGGGGGCACCGCGAGCGGCACCTGACGCCGCAGCACGGGCAGCGGGGGGCGGCGGGCGCGTGGCTGGCGGCGCGGTGGCGCGGCGTGGGCGCGGGCGTGGAGGGGCACGGGATGGAGGGCGGGGTGGGGGGCGGGGAGGTGGCGTGGCTGGGCAAGAGCCCTGGCAGGGAGCAGGAATGGCTCGTGCGGGAGCTGGCGGCGTGACCAGGGAGCCTGGGTGGGACTTTATCTGGATTGTTTTATCTGGATTGTTTGCCAGGAGCACGTGTGTCATTCGTGCGCCGCCTTCGTGTGCTGCAGCTGCATATCGTCCGCATTGGTCCGCTCTAGACAGCTTCTGAGTGCACGTGTACGTAGATGTAGCGACAGCGCAAGCCAGAGTAGGGTCCGCAGTCCCTCTCCCTCTGTTTGCAGTTTGCCGCGGCAAAGTGTGAGGTTGATCGATCCCATGTGCAAATTGCGGGCCAGACACACGGTGCACTCGAAACAGCGGTCATCACCAGCAATATCAACAGAGCCCATACCGAATGAGATCGTGCAAATGAAAGCGAGCAGCAGCGACGGTAGCTACGAGCCGCAGCGCAGCACAGCGCGCCTGCTCTTATATGAGGTTCACAACGCAACAGCGCACCTCATGCACATTGTGCACACACTCGCACATCCTGCTCTATGCTGACACACGGCATCCCAGCCTGTGCCAGTGGCAGCATTCCGCTGCCTAGCTATGTGCACAGTCGGGGCGCGCACACGCAGGCACGAAGCATGCAGCCAGGGGGGGTGCGGGACAATCGAAAGTGCAACAACAGGTCCAAGGTGAAGTCCATCTGCAAAAAACAAGCGTGGTTCAGGGCTGGGCGCTGCTGCCAGAGCTTGAAGACGCCGCGTAGAACTGAGTGAAGAGACCTGCAAGTAGCAGGCAGGCACCACCAGCAAGGGCGCAACAACTGCAGTTAGCTAGGGCAGACGACACCGCCAACAAGAGCACGACGCTGTCAGCACGATGCCACCATCAGCTCACCAGCTGCGTGCAACCCCACCACCGAGGACACGACGCGATCAATCACACGTCGCCAGTTACTAGCCTTGCCCCTGTAGTGGGCAGGCCCCTCACGTGAACGCGCAACCGAAGGCCGCACGCCTCACCGTTGATAAAGAGGACAATGCCGACCGCCGCCACCACCACAGCACCCGTCTTCTTGACCTTGTGCATCGTCTTGGCCTTGTCCTGCGGCAGTGGCAACGTCAGCCAGCCACGCGCGCACACTTGTCAGCTTGCTGCCGTGCGCCCGCCCGCTCGCCCTTCAGGCTGTCGTCCCACACAAGTGTGATGCGCCTTCACAGGCTGCCTGTGAAGCGAGCAGCATGCTGCTGCTGGTAAAGCGGTCTAACAGTGGGTGGGTGAGTGATCGTTCCAGCGCCCGGCCAGCAGCCCATACTCACGCAGATCTAGACGATGATGCAGGCGGGGAAGACAAAGCCCACCAGTAGTGCACACCAGAGCGACCTGGCCCATACTCACGCAGACGACGAGGATGATGCAGGCGGGGAAGACAAAGCCCATGAAGGTGGATGCCGAGCTGCCCACGAGGCTCAGCACGTCCCAGATGCCCGTGGAAGTAACGGCCAAGAGGTACGTGACCACCAGCAGGCCCAGCGTCAGAGGCACAAACAGCAAGTCCGCCTGCGGGGAGAGGGGGCACGGGGGGACGGCATGTTGGGTTGCTTGTGCTCATGGCGTGGTGGTGCCGCGCGACGCACGGGGGGACGGCATGTTGGGTTGCTTGTGCTCGTGGCGTGGTGCCGCACGACGCAAGTCGCGCTCCCTGTCGCTGTGTGCGTGTTGGTGCACGGTGTCCAGTACATCACGGCAATGCCTCAGCATCAGCCTCAGCAGTTACCGCCCTTCTGGCTGCCAGCCAGCAAGCCATGTCAGTGTGGGTCGGACAGTGCATAATCCCATGCCCAGTGTGCCGCACCTTTGCCTGTTTCTTGGTGGGGAAGTTGGAGCCCAGCAGCACCTCGAAGCAGCAGATGCGCAGCGGGTGCAGCGTGAAGACAAAGCTGCCCAGGAGGCTGATGAAGTACGTTGTGCGCACCAGCAGCGCCAAGGTGCCAGCAGCGTACGTGCCTGTTGAAGCACACAGTGTGCGTGTGAGGGAGCAACAGCAAGCCAGGTGTGTGGTGAGGTGAAGGCGGTGGGACACTTGCTGTAGCGCGCACAGCGCACGCAGCTCCTACAGTATTCAAGCAGTCACTGAGTTCTGGAAGTGCGCAAAGCACCACACACAGCCCTCACCAATCAGTGGCGTCATGCTTCCCATGCTCATGTTGTTCAGCACGTTGCTCTCCAGGGCGTCACCAAAGGCGGCCATGCAGCAGAGTGCAATCACGAGATAAAGCACGTTGCAAAGCACCAGCGCGCCCGCAGCCGCAAGGATGAAGCGCCTGCACGCAGCGCGCACACACGTGCACATTGCCGTTGGTCACTGAGCTGTACCAATGCGTGGCACGCTTCCCCAGCTCCTCCCAAGCCCCCCACATGGCTTGCTCATATGGCTCGGGCCACCCATCCGCACCGTTCCCACCCGTCAGCACCCCATCCCACCAGCACCCCAGCCTCAGCACACGGCGCCTGGTTTTTTCCTGTGCTCTACTGCTGCCTGTGTTGCTTGCGTATGTGCTCATCTGCTTGCGCATCATCGCCGCGCCAGATGTAAAACGCGACACACACGCTCACTTGCGCGTGTAGGGTACCAGCAGTGACATGGCCGGGAACACACTCTGGTGGCAAATGTCCGCGTTGAGCACCAGAGGCACCACCGCAGCAATGCCCATGCCCACCGCCGCCCAGTACCCGCCCCCGCTCCCACCGCTCCCACCCCCGCTGCCACCACCCGCCCCCTTCCCGTCCCCTCCCGCTGCTAGCCCGTCCCAATCCGGTAGCAACGGCAGTGGCGCCGCCCTCCCTTGCGCCAGCGCCGCTCCTGCCAGGATCACCGTGGTGAGCGCAAAGAGGCCCACCGAGGCCATGCCTGCCAGCGCGAGCGGCCCCAGGCGTGCCAGGTCGCGTTGCAGCGACAGCGGGGTGAGCAGCAGCAGCGTGACGACGGCGAGCACCATGGGGCGTGTGAGCCATGGTGTGGTGGTGGGGTTGAGCGAGGGGAAGAGCTCGGAGATGAGCCCGTTGTAGTCGGGCGCGGAGCCGAGCAGCAAATCCCCGAAAACGACCATGAACACGACGCACATTCCTGGGAGTGCAGGGGGTGTGGCGGGCAGGCAGGCAGTGGCGTGCCATGTTAGCAGCCGGTGCAACTGAAGGAGAGATGTCTTGCACATTGGCAAGCAGCTGCCCAGCTGAGGAACAGCTCTGTGGCCACCATACTTCAGAACATGCGAGTACAGGCGTGCGGGCGCGCTCACCCCCGCAGTTGGCAAACACCGCTGCCAGCAGTCCCCACTTTGCAGGGCGCCCGCACGTGAAGCGCATGACCGCCGCGTACGAGTGTTTGCTGGTGCGCTCCGCCGCGTACACCAACCCTGCACAGCACCACACTGCCACACACGCACGCGGTTGAGGGCCAAGCGCTTCGCAATCCACTCAATCCGTGCCTGTAGACAGGGGCAAGCGAACCTGGGCCAGCGCGATCACGTGCCTTGTGGGGAGACCACAGGCGTGACAAGTGGGACGAAGCGCGCACCTGCCACTGTGAACCACGTGCCAGCGCCGACTGCAGTGAGCAGGCCCACAGCCAGCGCCACGCCCAAAAGCTGGAACACCCTCGGCAGCACCTGCCAGTGCGGGCACACGAAGCCAGGCCTTGGTGCGTTGGCGTCGGCAGCGTGCGTGTCAAGGCTGGTGCATGCTTCGTATGAGCACGGGAGGCAGGAGGCGTGCTGGCGGGATGCCAAACGGGATGATGCCAAACGGGCCAGCGCGTGTGCGGGCGGTGTGTGCTGGCGGCGGCCGCCTGCCCCCTGCCGAGCACTCACCAGCATGCCGCTGCCGAGAATCACTTTGCTGAGGTTGAGCACGGTGTCTTTAAAGCTGTTTGGGTGCTCCGGCAGTGGCGAAGGCGGCGGCGCGTGCCGGTGCCGGCTGTCCCGCTGCCCCTCCTCGGCCGCTGGCACCAGTGGCTCTTCCAGGTCCTCCTCCCACTCCTCCAGGGCGTCCACGGGCGCAGAGCTCCACTGGAAGTGGCTTGGGTTGGACATCTCGTCCCCATAGTCGGTGTAAGCCTTCATCGTCTCGCTGTGCTGCAGCAGCGGCCGCCGAAGCGGCGTCTCTGGCGCAGAGTCCTCGCCGCCGTGCGCCATGGCTGCGAATTGTGAGCGCTCAGGCGTGTGTGGCAATTTGCCATGCGCGCAAAGCTCCCCACACACCCCACCACCCACAACCAGCACGCTCACAGCCACAGCCACAGCAGCAGCAACATGGGCAACTGCTTTGGCAGCGAAAGCGACGGGTACAAGGAGGGGCCCAGCAGTGGTGGCGATGCCAGCCACGGCCCGCACTCAGCGCCCAAGCAGCTCACGCGCGTGACGATGCGCGCGGACAAGGCGGACCAGGGGCGCAGGGAACAGACGTGGCGGTCCACCGGCATCATCAGCCTGCGAGACCAGCGGCTCAAGGCGCTCCCAGCGAACTTGGGATCATTTGCCGACTCGGCGCGCGTGCTGGACGCCACCAACAACGAGCTGCGGGACATCACTCTGCTCAGCACGCTGGTCAACCTGCAGAAGCTCACGCTCACCAAGAACCTCATCGTCTCCTTGCCCGGAGACCTCCTGGTCGCTGTGGCCCAGTCCCTGAAGCTCCTGGTGCTCGACAACAATCAGCTCACCACGCTGCCGGTGCAGCTGGGGCAGCTCACCAAGCTGGAGAGGCTCAGCGTGGTCAACAACCAGCTCTCCAGCCTCCCCGCGGGGTGCTTGCCGCCCAGCCTGACGGTGCTCAGCGTGGCCAACAATCAGCTCACCATCCTGCCCAGCGAACAGCTGCCACCAGAGCTGGAGGAGCTGGACGCCTCAAACAACCGCATCCAGGTGCGTGCACGCCAAGGGCACGCACCCTGTGGCACGCGTTCGCCAGGCAGGCGAATCGCATGTCAATCTTGCCGCCCGCACGCGCTGCTGTGCACGCAGTCCATCCCAGTGGAGCTCCGAGCGCTGACCAAGCTCAAGATCCTCAACCTAGACGGCA
>QAXK01006494.1:0-15576 GCA_004335735.1 Chlorella sp. KRBP
CTCCACCTTGCCGTTCTCCACAGCGCCCAGGAACTCACTGTAGCGCCACTGCGTGCCCTCTGGCAGTCCGCTGCCGCTGCCCTCGGCCTTGACCTCCGGCGCTGTGAGGCTGCCGCTGGCCGGGAACTCGAACGAGCTGGGCGCGGCGGGGCGCTCCTGCGTCACCGTGGTCGTGCTGGCGCTGCTGGGCGCGTAGTCTGCGGCCATGGCCACCTGGCCACTCGACGCCAAGGTCGCGACCAGGGAGGCCAGAGCGGCCGTGGGGAGCGTGCGCGCCAGCTCGGCGGCGAGCTGCTGGCTCTGCGGGAGGCGTACAGCGCAATTGGAGGGCAACCAGCGCGTCAGGAGCGCGCAGATCTGCCGTGTCACCACTGGCGAGCGTGTGGCGCACAGAGCGAGCGGCCCCAGACGCGCGCACGCCCCTGCGTCCGCGCAGCGAGGGGCTGGCTGCAGCACCGATCGGCCTGCCCGCTGGGCCAGTGGCTGCTCGCCTGGATGTGCGGCTGTGGGCCGCTTGCGCTGAGGTGTGGCTGAGCGCGAGCGTACCTGCTCCTTGGCCGTGGCCTTGGGCACGCCGCGCACTGGGCGAGCCGGGACGCCCAGCACGTTGCTACGGACACGCTCGGCGTTGCGGGCCGCGACCCGGCGAGCCGCACGGCTCTGCAGGTTCATCATGACGATCTTAAGAAGAGGAGCGGAGGAGCTGGGCTGGCGAGTGCGAGTGCGAGTGTGCTGTGGTGGCGAGAGTGTGTGACTGTGTTCACACGCTGTGCTGAGGCTTATGTGCGCTCGCCGAGCTCGGTGTGTGGTCCTCACAAGTCATGAATCACACCACCAAAAGAAGGAGGACCAGCAGGTGAGCACCGAAAGCTTTGCATTCCTTGCTGGATGCAGTCATGCACTCTGCCACTCATCCCTCACACGCCACTCGCGCCAAAACTGCGCACGACCTCATCACGGCGTCACTCCCGAACACAAGCCGTAAAAGTACATGTTCTGCCCCAGCATCATAGATTACTGCTACTACTGCTGCTGCTTCTTGCCAATCCACTTGGCCACAACGGGCGTGAGCGCCACGGTCGGCGGGAAGCGCACCGGCGACAGCGCCTTGTGTGCCGCATACGCCAGCGCAAAGGTGCCCACTGACTCGCTGGCCTGGCTGACCTCCAGGCCCAGTCTGCTCAGCAGGCCCGACACGTCCACCCCTGCAAAGACACGACGTGGGTGCGTCGATGCGTGGGGGTGAGCATCGCCACACGCTTGGGGGGCCAGGCTGTGCACTGCTGCCATGGAGGCCACTGCTGTTGTTGTTGCTGCTGTTGCTGTTACTGTGGTTGGTGCTGCAGGGGCCGCAGCGCGCTCAGGGCGCCCTTCCGCCCCAGCGTGTGGGCGGACCGCCCAGCGCACCCACACGCACACCATGCACGCATGCACTGTACACACAACGCACCTGCATCGACGGCCAGGTAGCAGCACGCAAAGGAGACGATGGCGAAGGAGATGGAGGTGATGAGGTACGCGGAGCCATACTGCGTGAGCAGCTGCTTGGCCTGGTCCGTGCGGCTGAGCTTGCCCGGCTCGTCCTTGGAGGTCAGGACCTGCACCCCAAGGGGCAGCAGCAAGGGGACGCTCGCTCACCCACACTGGCCGCCCATGCGATGGACGCATCCGGACCATGGCGCACGGCCGGCACGCACCTGAAAGAGCCCCGCCTCCAGGCCCAGCTTCTCCGTGGTGCGCTGTGCCTCATTCTTCTGCTCCTCGGACGCTGCTGCTGGCGCCTCCGCAGGCTTCTGCACGCACGGCCAGCACCAGGATGTGCCACCTCACCGCCGTGCGAGAAAGCTCCTCGCTATACCTGATGAGTTGCTGTGTGCTGCTGCTGGTGGGGGCGCCACTGTGCGCACCTCCCGCGTGTCCACGCTCGCGCACACTTGCCACCGGCGCCGCTGAGGCGCTGCGAGCCGCACGCTGTGAGCAGCAGCGACGCGAGGCCGTGCGCACCGCGCCAGCGAGGCTGATGACGAGCTGAGCATCGTGCTGGCCATCGTCGCAAGTGGGCAGCTATTGTGCAAGCTCCTGCACGCTCACAGCAAGCCGCAAGAGCTTTGGCCGCCGCCGCACACCGTCGTGCCATCAGAGCGCACCCACGCAGCAAGAAAGCTAACATTGGCATCGCTGAGCACCCTAGACCCTGCACCTGCCCCCCGCACTGCCCCACCAGAAGACGTGCGCCACCTCCCTGAGCGCCACCTCCAAAATGGCCACCGCGGAGGAGCTGGCAGAGTTCTACATCGACTCAGCGCGCTACGGGGACCTGGATGACGTGGTGGCCGCCCTTAAAGAGGGCGTGCCGGTGGACGTGACGGACGGCGCGGGGCGAACAGCGCTCCACATGGCCAGCGCCAACGGCCACCTGCAGTGCGTGCTGACCATCCTCAGCGCAGGAGCGGTGAGTCAGGGGTCCCAGGGATGCTTGTGGAGGCACTGGAGTCCACGGCAGCGCTCCTACGAGGGCGTGCATCCCGCGAGTGCCCCGCAGAACGTGCACGCCAAGAACGGGGAAGGCAACACTCCGTTGCACTGGGCGTGCCTCAACGGGCACAAGGAGGTGGTGCAGGAGCTCCTACAGCGTGGCGCCAGCCCCTCGGAGCTCAACAAGTGAGATGGTGGACTGCAGGGCGGGCGAGACCCCACGCGCTGTGGGGGCAGCTTGGCCGGCAGGCGCACCGCTGCTGCTGTCTGATGACGTGTGCCATGTGTCTCCCCCGTGTGCGCAGTGTCAGCCGGACACCTGTGGATGAAGCACTCACACGGGATCACCAGGTGCGCGAGGAAGCAGTTGTCGGGATGCCGCAGGCTCGGGGATGTTAAGCGCAAGGGTGGGGTCCTTCTCAGCTGGTCGAACGCCATGCCCCTGCTGTGCTGTGCAGGAGGTGATGGAGGTGATCCGCAACTTCACAGGCAGCGCTGGCGCTGCTGACGAGGCGGATGGCGAGGATGACGTCGATGAGGACGGGGCTGTGGAGGTGCCGCTGGGGGAAGGGGAGGACGGTCAAGCTGCTGCTGCGGGGGCGTCAGGGGCATCAGGGGCAGCTGACACTGGACTAAGCAATCACAGTGCAGTCGGCAAGGAGTGACGCGTCTAAAACTGCTGTTTGTGCGCCCCTCTGCAAGTGCCACCTGGTTCTCAGCTCTGCGCGCCTTGCAGCCATCACGCCACGTGGCAAAGAATAAATCAAATGCTCAAACACTGCTGTGCAGCACGCCTGGTCGCTCATCATCATCATGAGCACAAGGCCTGCTTCTGCTCAGCAGGCAGCGCAGCGAGCAAGGGATCCAGCTGAGCCGCGTGGCGCGTGCGCAGGTGAAGCACCGTCTCGCGGATCAGCTTGCGTGTGGCGTCTGGCAGCTGAGACTCCACCACCGCCTCGCCTAGCGCCTTGATGATGCTGGGCACGTGCGCCGCCACCTTGGCCAGTGCCGCATCGCCTGCACATGGGGTGGAGAGCGTGCACAAGGGCAAAAGATGGGCTCACCCATGCCATGCTGCTCATGCTGCACGGCGGCAATGTTTGCGGTTTAGGTTGACAGGCTAGCGAAGGGCAAAGCTAAGGGCACACGGCATGAACTCACTTGCGCTGAGGACCTGACACAGGGCACGGTAGGTTGGCCCCGCCTCGGCCCAGTCCTCCCCCGGGGGCAGGGCGTTGCACATGGCGGGCAGCACGGCATCCAGCGGCACGATGGGTGCCTCCATGGGGGCGCACAGCACCATGCGCGCCACGCAGCCCACGGCGTTGTCACGCGTGCCAGGGGCCTGCACCATTGACCAGTGCGCGGGCACGGCACCACCGTGAGGACCGCCGTGAGCGCATACTGTTTTGCCGTCCTCAGGTAGTGATGATGTCAGCCCCTGGACGCATCAGGAAGAGTCCTCACCTCCTTGGCCGCGAACAAGGGATGAAGCGCTTGCAGGAGCTGGGGGATGAACGGCCCAACCGCCTGCGATGAAGCATGCCAGCCAGCAAGCACTGATGTTTGATACTTGCTGACAGCTGCGACTTCTCCTGACAGCAAAGGCACGCCACACTCGTGCGCGGGTGGGGGCCCTGACGCACCTCGGGCCCGCATCCCTCCACCAGCACTCCCACTGCAAAGGCTGCGTTCTGCCTGTTGATCGCGTCGCTGGCGCGCAGCTCCTTGAGCAGCACGGGCACCAGCTTGTGCAGGTGGGGCGCCATGTGGCTCTGCAGGCAACACCACAAGGTGCAGCACACAACCTCAATCCCCACCGGGCCCTTCTTTCCGCAACCTCACGTCCGCTGAGTGCCTCGGCTCCTCGACGCTCCTACGGCACACATCTCTCCTCCTCTGTGCACCCGAAAGAGCACCCAGCGGCAGCGCCTCACCTGCATGCGCTCCGCCACCTCGGCCAGTGCCCCCAGCGCCACGCCCCTGATCCCCTCGGGCTGAGAGGGCCCCAGCCGACCCAGCAGCGCCGGCAGGTGCGCGCTGGCCAGCACTGGCGCGTACGCCTCGGCCCCCGCCGCCCCGGCCATGACGGGGAGCAGGTCGGCGGCAGCAGCCAGCAACTCCTCTGCCGCGTCACCGCCACCTTCGTCGTCCCCTCCGCCCCCGCCCTCCTCCTCGTCGTCGTCCTCGTACTCACAGCAGGGCGCCTTGTCCTGGAGCACCGCCGTCACGTGCTCGCTCACCTGCGTGGGGCGGGCAGCCGTGGTGAGACGGGAGTGAGAGCAAAGTGAGGGCTGAGCGCACGCGGGGCACCTCATCACGCGCGCTGCTCGGCACAACGACGCAGCTGCACAAGCGTGTGCAAACATGTGGAGGAGCCGTGCGCTCTGCCCGGCCCGCATCCAGGCATGCTGGGAGCCGCACCCCGGCCGCACAAGGCCAAGGCCCCGCACCTGCTGCAGCCAGGCCGTCAGGGGCGCTGCGCCCAGCAGCGTGAGCAGCTCCTTCCACGCGCCCAGTGCCGCACACACCACGCCCTTGTCAGGTGATGACAGCGACTCGATCAGGGCCGGGCACACCACCTGCAGCGCCTGCTGCACCTGCACCTGGGGGGGCCCGGAGGGGCCGGCAGCCGGGGGGAAGCAGGCGTGCGTGCAGGACACCAGGCGCGGCAACGCCTCACACGCCTGCAGGCAGGCAATCATAAAAACGCAGCAGCGCCGCGCGTCAGGCACGCTGTGGTGTGTGGCACCATGTGCTGGGAGCACCTGACTCTGACCTGCTGCTGGTGCAGCTTTGACTCGTGCTCCGCTGTCCCCCCCTGGCTTCTTGCAGCACTTAACCCTGTGGGATCAGCACCCACCCAAGAGGGCCCGTAAGCCCTATCTCATGTGCTACAGCACTGCCCCCTATCATGTGACAGCACACTGCCCGCCCTCACCTGTATCTGCAACTCCTCGTGCCACGCCTCACTGGCCAGGTGCACCGCCCGCTTGAGGCTCTCCTCCAAAAAGGGCAGGAACACCGCCCCGCCGCAGTGCTGCGCGTACAGGCCAAGCGCCTGCAGCGCCGCGCACTTTTCGTCCAGCACGCCGGACCGCACGTGCACCTGCAGGCGCCACAATCGATTGAAGCAATGGACCTCGCAGGTTCGCATATGGATCATCATGTGTGAGGGAGGCTGTGCGTGCAGCACCTATCAGCCACCTGCCCCACCCGACGCGAGGAACTGCGGCCCCACTGCGTGATCCCAGGGTCCCCGCCCCACCTGCCTCAACGCCGCCTCGTCGTCCTCATCCTCATCACTCGGCTGCTGCACCAGGTCCGACGAGTGTGCCCCGTTGGACGCGCCCGCGCCCTTGCCCTTGCCCCCCGCCGCCGCCGCCGCCCCCTCCTCCTCCGCCTCATCCTCGTCAGAGTCAGCGCCATCCACCACCAGCTGCCCCTCGTCCTGGTCCAGGGAAGCAAAGGCAAGGGGCACCAGCTGGGGGAGGTAGGTGGCGTACGGTGCGCCTAGGCCCTGCACACAGAGCACACACAGGTCACTCTGTCATCTGCTTGCCGCCACAGATGGCTGTACCAGATGGCTGTGGAGCGCATGAGACACACCGGTGGGCTCCGTGCAGGATATTCAAAATCCTGAGCAACTAGAGCGCCCAGTGATCTGTACACCCTCAGCCCCATAAGTTCTGATGGCCCGGGCTGCTGGTGTGCGTGCTACTGGTGTTGTCCCACTGCAAGCAGTCTTCTCTCTCTCTCCCCCCCTAGGCCTCCCTCACCTTGGCGCAGCTGGCCCACAGCCCGTGTGTGTACTCGCGCAGCTCACTGAATCCCAGAGGCCACCCCGCCAGTGACACCTCCATGACGCCGGGCAGGAGGGCCGCCAGGCCGCTCTCAGGCACCCCGCCCAGGTGCTCCATCATGACGCCCATCACCTCGGTGGCACGGCACCTGCACCACCACCACAGTGCGGGAAGGGGGGCACGTGCAGCACCATGAGGAGGGCAGCAAGTGCACAGGGTAGCCCTGGGCCAGGCAGCTTTGGGGCGCCAAGGAATGCGTCGTGAATGCGTCACGTATGGGCAAAGCGTCTCTGTACTGTCCCCTGGGTGCCCCATCCCCTGGCACCCACCCTACTCGTAACACCCACCCACCTGCACGCCAGGTAGTCTGTGGCCGTGCCCGACATGAAGTGTGAGAGCACGGGCAGCAGCGTGGGCAGGTGCGGCAGGAAGGCCTTGCCAGACGCCGACGCGATGGACGCCATGGCGGAGAGGGCCACCTCCTGGATGCCCGCGTGGGAGGCGTGCGCGCCGCGCGTCAGGACGCGGACCAACTGCTCCATCACCTGCACGCACGCACGCACGCCAGGCGCCACCACAGATGCAAACACCAAGTCACTCTCACTCATCACGCCGGCGCACACGCAGATGTACATGAGCACGAGGTGAGTGGTAAGCTGCCCCCATTAAGGCACAGCCAAGCATCAGATGCGCAGCACCGGCCACATCATGTGGTGGTGCGTGCACATGCCCACCTTTCTCCAGCCCCCGCTCCCTCACCTGTGGTGGTGATGGTGCGTGCACATGCCCATTCTTCCCCCCCCCACACACACACACGCCTGTACCGCCACCCCTCACCTGCACCCCGCTACCCTCACCTGTGCCATGTAGGGCGCGATCTCTTGCGGCTCCAGCGCCTCGCAGAACGTGTCCACCGCGTAGCAGGCGCGCTCCTGCAGGTCGTGGTCCGTCTCGTGCGCCATGACGGTGAGCAGCGCAGGCAGCACCTGGGCGTGGTGCTCCACTACCTCGTGCGGCATGAACTCGGACAGCTGGCCCACGGCAAAGGCGGCAGCAGCGCGCACGTCACCGTCCGCATCCTGCAGTAGCAGCATTTCACCAGGAGCGGCACCATCAGCGGTACCATCACTCATAACCTGTCCAGCCGCACCTCTGCTGCTGGGCAGGCGTGAGAGCCCACACCAAGGTGGAGGCGTACGCTGCTGGCTGCTGCTCTCCCTCCCTCCCACGGCCTGCCTCCCTCCTTTCTCCCTCCTGCCCAGGCTGCAGTCCCACCACCATGGCGTGGCGCACCTGCAGGCCTGCCATGACCAGCGGCAGCACGTCGTCCAAGCGCTTGCGCAGCCACACGCTGCCGCCCTCGCACAGCACGGCCAGCACGGTCAGCGCGCCCAGCCGCTCGCCGCGCACGGGGGAGCTGATGGCGGGGCGCGCAAACGCCAGCACCTGCACGTGCGTGGTGGACACGCGTGTGTTGCCAGAGTTGCTAGAGCATCAGAGTTCAAGGTGGTATGGCTATTTGCTCAACGTGACCTCAGGCGGCTGAGTACGATCGATTTGTGCGTGTGGCGCATCGCATCTTGTGAGGTGGTCCAGGTGACGGTTTGAGTGGTGCGGAGTGTCATGCCGTACGGGGAGTGCACTTGCCTGTGGCCCAAGATGTTGCGTCTGCAAGCTGAGTGCCAAGGTGTCCAAGGTCTGCCCCGCCAGCGCCCTGGGTGTCTTGGTGCCCACCTCCCTCTCTGCCTGCGCGCCCAGAGGCGACTCCTCGCACGCCATGCGGCACAGCGTGGACACCACCGTGTTGATGAGGTCCTTCTGCTTGGTCAGCTGCTTGGGCTTGCGGCTGCGCACACACGTGTGGAGGACCACGGCACACGTGCAACATCACGGGGACGAGCACCAGAGGCTTCCCGCTCTGCGCTTGAAACGGGATGCGCACGAGGGCTCTTTGCTGCCATTACGGCATTGCTTGTGCTTGGCAGCAGTAGTATTAGCAACCGGAATGTCGTTGGTCCTGGCCTGGATCAGCATGCTTGTAGGCAGGTGGGCGCGCACCCGACGAGTGCCGTGATGACCTGCAGCGCCTGGTCGCGCGTCTCCAGGTCCAGCTGCTGCTGCGCCGCCGTCTGGCACGCCAGCTGCACCAAGGCCGGCACGTGCGGGCCCAGCAGCGGCGGCGTGGCGTCGCACGCGTCCACAAAGAGCTGGAAGCAGCGCATCACCTCCTCCTCGTGGCCGCCTTGCACGGCACTAGCAGTGCTCTACGGCCACAAAGTGCATCGTGTGGATAAGTGAATAGAGGCTACAGCATGCCTCAGTCCTTGGCAGCACCTTGATGTGCTGGGAGCAGCTGGGGGACGGTACCCATCCCCGGCCCTGCCCAGCCCCGAAGCATCCACCTTTCCACCCAGCAGAGAGACTGCTTCCAGGCGCCCCACCCACCTGCAGCAGCTTGGCCACCAGCATGTGGAAGGCGAGCACGTGCGGCTCATCCACGACCAGCGGCACCAGCTGCTCCACCGCTCTAAGCGCTGCCAGCCGCACGCCCTGGTGAGGGTCGGACAGGGCCTTGGTCACGATGGCCATGAGCGCGGGGAGCGCGGGCGCCATGTGCTTGCCAATCACCTCGGCGAGGGAGCTGAAGAGCACCAGCGACAGCTCCCGGTGGTCAGCGCTGGGCACCTGCGCCGGACGTGTGTTTGATGGAGTAGCTATGGCTCGGGTCCGGGCAGGGAGGGGGCAGCACGCCGAGACGGTCAGATGAGTGGGCATGGAGTTGAGCTGGCACAGCCCTTGTGACTGAGGCTGTAGCTCCAGGTGCTCACCTCGGACCATTGCTGCATCGTGGAGAGGAGCCCGGTCCACTGGTTGCTGGGCACCGTCTGCTTGGCCACCGCCGCTGCCACGTCGGCCACGGCGCGGCGCACCACGTGCACGGGCTCGTGCGCCATGCTCTGCAGCAGCACTGCCTGGGTGGCCTTGTGCGCCTGCGCCACGACGTCCCGCACGGCCAGGTGCAACGCAAGCGCACGCCTGGTCACCTGCAGCATCTGCTGCCCTCACAGCTGCACCGTTGCTGCTGCATGGCTGGTCTGGGCTTGTTGCTGTCGTGCAGTGAGCGTGGACGCGACCAAAGGCACTCCGTCGTCGACCTTCTGCCGCGCCCAGCAAGCCATCGGAGGGCCACAAAGCGTTGCGGCGCGAGTGCTCGCAAGCCGACGGCACTGACCTCGCCGTTGAGGCTGCTCCAGTGCTTGCCGATGCGCTTCCGCAGCAGCACCGCCGCCAGGTGCCGCACTTGCGGGTCAGCGGCGTGCTGCAGCTGCTGCAGCAGCGCCAGCACCACCTCCGGGCTGGAGGACAGTGCCTTGACGCGCTCCTCAGCTGGCTTGCGGACCTGCGCGTGGGGTGGGTGGCTGTGGATGGTGTGCGTGCCCAGGTGAGCGCGGCGCTCTGCAGCTGCTGGAGCCACACCTGGTTGTCATTGCTCAGGCACGCCACCAGCAGCGCGTGAAGCGCGTCCATCCTCACAAGCCTTGGCTGTGGGCCGACTGCGCGTTGCCGCGGGCTCATTCAGGACCCCGTGACCGAGAGACCGTGACCGTCAGTCGCAAATAATTGCAATGGCACGCCGTGTGAGGGTGCACGTGGAGCTCATGGGCTTCCAATCCAAGCGTTCGCGATGCACAATGCACACACACGGGCGCCGCCGCCTGACATGACGCAAGCACCAGCACACACACTGATTCCGCCCGCACACCACACCGTGGCGTGGCTGCTGCTGCCTGCGGTACGCCGCTCAATCCGCCTTGACGGCCCGGAAGATGGCATGCACAAAGAGCCAAGACGCGGCGAAGCTGATGGTTCCCAGGGCAAAGTAGAGTCCCAGGATGAGCACCGTCATATAGCTCAGGTAGATGCACACTGGGATGAAGCCCGCCAGTGAGTGAAGGGAAGAGAGCAGGAAGCCCAGCGCGTAGATGGCCACGTAGATGGCCACGCTGCCACCACGGTGGAACGACGCCCACCTGCGTACACGCCACGCCGCCCACATTACGCACAAAGCAATGGTGTCAAGTGCGCCCGGCTGGCGGTGCCACGCTGTTTAGCTCTAGAGCGCTCCTAGTGCAGCGCTCTAGAGGGTGTTTACTCACCACCAGGTGTAATCCTCGGCGCAGAGCTGCACGTAGGTGCAGAGGATTGAGATCTCGGTGGTGATGACCATGGTGAGCAACCCGATGAGCAGCACGTAGCCAAACAGGTAGTAAAAGTAACCCAGCCTGCAGGTGTTGATGGCAGGCAGGAGGGTGGCACGCAGGTGTTGATGGCAAGGAGAGCGGCAGCCTCGGCACGGCGCCACGTGCACACTTGAGTGCTGAGGTGCGCTCACCAGAGCGACGTGAGGGCGAAGTAGAGCTCGATGAAGATGGTGCCGAACGGGAGCACGCCAGCTGCAGGGTGCAAACCAGGTGCGCAGGCAACAAGTGAGCATGTCATGGAGAAGAAGCCTACAACAGCACGGCCGCATCACAGCACGTGGTGCGCCGCTCACCGGCGAAGAAGAGCAGCCATGGGTTTGCTGCCAGCGGCGGCGGCGGCACGTGGCGCGGGATCTGGTTGGTCTTGACTGGGTTCTCGTGGATTGGCAGCTTGAGCGCCAGGAAGCCGCCCACAAAGGTGAGCGGGATGGACACCACGAACCAGACAGCCACGATGCTGAGGTACATGCCTATGGGGATGGCGCCCGTGGTGCCTGCACAACAGTAGGGTGGAGTGCACGCAGGCTCACTTGCCGGGCTGCCTCTTGCCCCGCTGCACACCCATCAGGCCCACCATCATGCAGCACCAGGCACTGGTAGTCTAAAGGGCAAGCAAGAGGGCGGGATGGGACCGTGGTGGGTGCGTGAGAGTGAGGCAACATGTCGTACCTGTGTGCCTGATGGTGAGGTTGAGCGTGGTGAAGATGGAGAGGAGGATGCCTGGGTAAAAGACCGACACCGAGGTGCAGACGCCCGGCCAGCCCTGGTAGGTGCGCTCCATGGCGCCCCAGGCGTAGACGGCGCTGAGCCCGCCCAGCAGCGCCAGCAGCACGTACATGACAATGGTGGTGGTGAGCAGCGCGCCGCGCGCAGCCGGGGAGAGGAAGCCAAGGGTGGCCAGGAGCACCGTGACGGTGGCCGTGGTGATGATCTGCACGCCAGAGCCCACCTGCAGGACACGCCACCACCCAAGCCACGCACAGCACACAGCACCTGCATCGCCACCTTGCTCACCCACCGCATTCAAGGTCAACAACACACCAGTGCAAGAAGCCGAGTCAGGAGCCAGCTGCAGACGCCCGCTCCCTCCGTCCGCTCCCCCTCACCTGCACAGCCAGGTTCCTGCTGTTTGCCGGCGCCCTGAACACGTCGCCGGTGAGCAGCTTCCACCCAGCTTCATCCTTGAGATCCGCTGAGTTGGCTCCGTCCATGACCAGTTGCTCATACTTTGCCAAGTCCCGTCGCACGGTACGGATCAGGATGAGCGCCACGATGGACGCCATGACCAGCACCACGAGCAGCGAGTTGACGATGCTGAACCAGTGCACGCGGCCGCCGGGCATGCGCAGGTACGCGTCCCAGCGCGAGGCCCACTTGATCTTGCTGTCCTGCCAGTAGACGTCGTACGTGTAGACAATCTTGGCTCCCTCGGTGATCTCCTGCGGCTTGATGCGCCCGTCCACGTCGTCCAGCCCGCAAATGACCGTCTCCACGGCCTGGCCCGCCTCGCGCTGGATGCTGCAGGGGGAGACCTCGAAGCCAACCACCTGCGGGACGGGGCGGGCATGGGCCACAGGGCACGCATCCACCGTGGCCCTCAGCCCTCCACTGTGTGCCGCACTCCCTGCAGGTGCCCCAGACGCGGCTTACACCTGCTGCATGGATGCTGTGCGCAAGGAGCGTGCTGTGTCCCTCCATGGCCGCCTTACCCCACCGAGACGCTGCACCCACCATGTAAAAGGGCCCCCCGTTTGCCGCGTCCGCGGCGGCATCCGCGTCCGTGCCAGTCGTCGGCGTGGCGGAGGCCGCTGCCGCTGCATCGTCCGCAAGACGCCTGGCCGCCGCCACGCTGGTGCTGGCGCTGCTGCTGAGCGGGTGGCTGCCCATGAGCACGCGCCGCGCCCTGCGCTGGTCCAGGGTCTCTGCTGCCAGGTTGTTGTAGTTCTGGCTGGCGGCCGTGTACTCGCCGTGTGTCTGGTAGCTGCGCTCATGTGACAACACACACAACGCCAATGTGTTGAGACGAGCACAGCTGGCAAGCACCGCACACCCACTGGGCGCCAGGTGAAGTAGGACGCAGACCAGGTGGACGCTCCGTGTGCTCCCAACCTCAGATGTGAAAACTCAACTCACGCACACTCACACAAGAATGTTGAACACGAGGTGGTTGTTGATGTAGTACTTGTTGTCCTTCTTGTACCCCAGCTCAAACCCGGGGCGCACAAACTCCTGGTTCTGCAGTCAGGCACACAGAGTGACGCAGCAAGCAGCAAGCATAGTATGCGGATGCTGTCGCCTGCATGGTTTGCTGCTGGTACAGCTGAGAGCACCTGCTGCCGCATGGCACGCCTGGCCCCCAACACCTCACTCACCACGTCCAGCAGGTCGTACACGGTGACTGGCAGGTTGTCCAGCACCATGTTGATGCGGTAGTGGTTGTCAATCTTGTGCTTGAGGTTCTGCGGGCGCCAGGAGGAGTGTGGGCGGGCCATGACGATGACCATGACCATCAACATTGGGAGTCCCAAGCAGTGCTGCTGCTGCTTCTGCTCCTGCAAGCGCGCTGCCCCTCCCAGGCTGTGCACTCACCAGGACCTCGTCTGCCGTCAGTGGACCGTAGTACCCCTGGGGAGCACACACCAGCTGTGATGTCTGCGTGATCTGCGCACACGCTCGCAACAGGGCCAGCAAGCACGCGGCGCCATCACTGCCACGCAGCCCTCACACGCATCTGATGCGTGCCGTTGATGTGCCCAAACAGGCGGCCTCTTGTTGACGCACCTTCATGGTGAAGTTGTAGGGTGAGGTCTCGATGCGCAGGCCCTGCAGCAGCGTGCCTGGGTTGGCGGTGTTGGCTACGCGCTTGACGCCCTCTGCCGGCTTGCAGAACGGCATGGTGTAGTACTCAAAGGGCAGCTCCGTGTCAAATGAGGTCAAAGAGTTGACGTACGCTGCAGGCACCACACACGGCAAGGGTAGGCACGATGGCGCCACCGCCTGCACACTGGCCCTGCTGCAGCAACATTGCCACCCGGAACCGCGTGCCTAGGTGCACAGGCGATTGAGCTGTGGATGCGCTGCCTGGCCCCGAGTGCTACTGCTGCCTTCCCACGGGCTTCCACCCCAGGGGTGAGAGCGCGCCTGGCCATGCCATGGGCGTAGTGCACCGCTGGAGTGTGGCTGCGCACAGCTGCTGAAGCACTGCTCCTGAGCTGCAGCTGGATGACCACCTGCAGGCTGCCAGACGCGGCTCGCCGAGAAGGCGGACACCCTCCTTGGGCTGTGCAGGTTTCCAGAGGCACTGGAGCCTCGGATTGCCCATTGCTGCGATGTGCCCTCACTGCAGCGCTCTGCCAGTGCGCCAGAGTGCCGCGACCACCTCCAAAAAGCGGATCTGCTCGAGCACGCCCTCGGTAAGCCGAAGCGACGCGCCCAGCCGACGCGCGGCACGCTCACCATTCAGCACCTGGCCCACTTTGAACTCCTGGGGGTACGTGCCGGGGACGTAGTACCCAAGGCTGTGCCGGGCGGCCCCCAGCACCAAGCACCAGGTGAGCAGCGTCCGAGCCACCTGGTGCGGCCTGCCGGCAAGGTGCTGATGCATGATTGCGAGCGAGGCGCTCGCCCCGAGCGCTGAGGTGGGAGAGCGTGCCACCTCCCTGGCTCTCCTCCACAATGGGCTGGTGCGCTGCTGTGGCGTTGCTGTGCTGTACCCGCAGCTGAATCGACCCGGTGTGCTGCTCGTGTCGTTCCTCTCCGAGTCGAGGGCGATTGCGGTTTGCAAATCCATGCAAAAGCATTCTCGAGCGCGGGCCCAGACACGCCAGCGACAGTGGTCTGGTTCTCGCTCAGCGATCTACAGGATGCAGCTCTCGCAGAAGCTGCAGCAGCACGCTGCTGCCTCCAGGAGTGGCAACCTCAAGAAGCACGCAGGAGGATGCTCAGTCCCGCAGGTGCGAACGCGTGCAGCCTCGCCTCGCCGTCTTCGCATCACCAGTGGTTCAGGGGCCCTGATGTGTAGGCGTTTTGGTTGGCCATCACGGCCAACACCAAACGAGAGCAGCGGCGAGCAGGGGCGGTGGTGCACGCATGCACTCGCATCCATCTCCAGCTAGTGTGCCGCCTCTGCAGCGCGGTAGCGTTGGTGGTCGGTGTGCGAGCGTTGGCGCCTTTGTGGTGGCGCACGCGCAAGCGGCGAGCACCCATAGCACTGATGCAGCAGGCAGCTCCTCCGCTTCACCGATGTCGCCGCCTGGCTCGCTGGTTCGCTCGCTGCTCGCCACCTGACCCTCTCCCAAAGCTGAGGTGGCAGCTGGAGCTCCATTGCTGCTTGTGCAGGCGTGCACAGTGCCTGCTACGCGCCCTCGGAGTTCCAGGGTCGTGTGCAGCGCCGAGGGCGCCATGTCGGGACAGCAATTTGACGCGGTGGCGGCGGCAGTGGCGCCCGAGCCCATGGTCGGCAAGCCCGTGGACCGCAGCAAGGGCCTGTGGACGCGCTGCGACAAGTGTGGCGTCATCCTTTACATCAAGCACCTCAAGGTGAGGTGGGTCGGCGTGGTGCGGGGCTAGGGTAGCTCAACACCGCGCTCGGCGACCCGCCGACGCCAATGATGGTGCCCGCCTGTGGACTGCAGGAGCACCATCACCAGTGTTTGAGCTGCAGCTACCACCTGAAGATGTCGAGCCAGGAGCGCATCGACCACCTGATCGACCCGGGCACCTGGCGCCCCATGGACGAGACGCTCTCGCCCGTGGACCCCTTGGAGTTCACTGACATGAAGGTGAGGGAGGACAATGCTTTGGGGATTGCATTCCGCAGCGGGGCGCGCGTCTGGCGCCTTGGGACCATCACAGACAGGCCCCTGACGCTGACCCCTGGTAGGGGCGTGGAGGCCATCCTGCAGGATTGTGGCGCTGCCGCTGGTGGCATGCCTTCCCACACCCGTGTCCACGTGACGCTGGCGCAGGCGTACACGGACCGCATCCGTGAGGCCCAGGACAAGACTGGCCTGCAAGACGCCGTGCGCACGGGCACG
>QAXK01006495.1:0-13176 GCA_004335735.1 Chlorella sp. KRBP
ATGGCAACCTCCCGACGGGCTGCAACCGTATCAAGCATATGGCTACCCAGCGCACCGCAACATTATATGCAGACTGTGGCTGCCCAACGGGCCACAACATATCACGAACAGAGTAGCCACAAGTAACAAGGCAGTCACTTGTTGCCCCCATTGGCCAGGTGCTGTTGACATGAAGGGGCATCCAGCAATTGCTCGCATGACAGACTGGCGTGATACATGACAGACTGGCGTGATACATGGCAGACTGACGTGATACATGCCATGCAAACAACTGGGCAGCCTCCCAAGGCGTGGCAGCACCAGTACTACAAAGTCTGTCTGTCTGTCTCCTGTCCTGGGCGCTGACTTGCTGTGACAAGGTGTGCGCATAATGGCAAAGCACACCATTGCAGTGCCGTGTAGTGCTTCCATGTTTGTGGCTGGGCGCAATAACAATAACAATATCAGTAACAGCCATGTTTGTGGCTGATGATCAGCCGCTGATCCCAGCCTCCAATGATCAGATGTGATAGTTGCTTGGTCGGCAACCGTTGAGCGGCTCAGCTCCCGCTGTCTGTGAGTGGAGGCAGTGCAAGTGCAGAATGGAATTGACCGGCAGTGCACTTCAAGCATGGATGTGTGCGTGTGCCATGCTGCCGCCATTGACATAACCCAGCACCATGGATGTGTGCGTGTGCCATTCTGCCGCCAATGACATTCTATGTGTTAGTAACCCAGCACCCTGTTAGTGCACCTGCAGACTCTGGCGCAGTTGAAACCACACTGCAAGCTTCAAATTTCAGCCTGGCCTCCGGCCTGACCTCAAACTCCACCTGTGACTGACTGTCAGTGATGCAGCAGGAGTGTCCTAACGCTCCAAGCCCACCACATGCACCCATCAGGATCTGTCTCAGTCAAAGTTTGTTGTGATAGAGCCGCCTGTACAGCTTGAAGTGCGGCGTCTCACTGAAACTGTCGTGGACCAGAGTGACGCAGTCAGCATCACTCTGGATGTCAACAGTGTTGCAACACCTTGAGCGCAAGCAGGTTGGGGCAGACATCCCTGCAGCCCACACCCCCTCTTGGCTGCATGTTCCCTCCTGAGGCCCTTTGAGGTGTTCTGCTGAAGCCTCGTAAACCATGTCAGGGTCGCTATGCTTGGGTAGCAGCTCCAGTTGCTGATCCTCATCTAGGACCAACTCCCCTGAGGCAACCAACTCCCTTGCGCGGCTTACTTCCTCCGCCCAGTTTATCCTGCAGCACGAACCAGGCACGGCAACAGCACAGGCGGTTGTGGGCGCCAGTGTTTGGTAGGTTCGGCTCAGAAGCTGTTGCAGCTCTACAACGGGACAGCAATGCACACTGCATCAGGCTGCATTGTTTGATCGGTTTTCCAGCTGGTCTGCAGACAGCGCACACAACACCGTGAAGATGCAGCACAAGACGTCTACCAGCAGATGCTGATCAGCATTCGTGAGCCAGTATGTTCGCGTCGTACTGTGCATAGTATGTGTTGCAAGCCACTGGCTGTTGAACAGTGAGCCTTGTGACTGGTACGCATGCTCAGCTGGGAGCTCATTGGTCAGGAATATCCCGACGCCCTGACAGAATGACAGCCTGGGGCTCGCACCTGCAAACGATGATGCCGTTCAGCAGGGCTTGAAACCCAGCAGTCCCTGTCAGCCCGACCCACAGCCCCACTGCCCCCATCTCCAGCTTGAAAGCCAGGACATAGGCAAGCGGCAGGCCCAGCGCCCAATATGTAACCAGGCTGACTGCTGCACCCAGCTGCTGGCGCCTGCAGCCGCGCATGACCCCAGCCAGGACTGTGTTGGCTCCCTCGCCTGCAAAGTGAAGAGACGCATCAGTCAGTGGCAGCCGAGTCTCACAGCAGCATGCACACAGTGCAAAGACAATCCACGGACAAGGCAGAGGGGACAAGGGGCAGAATGGCTACATGGCTGCAGTTAGGGCCCTGAGTCATGGTCTGATTAATGCACGCCGCAAGGCACATAACAGCTGGGTATGTATCACTCAGAACTGTGCCTACAATTACTGATGTGGTGTGGCCCCGTGACTCACGCCACAACCACACTGCAGCTGCTGTCTACATCATGCAATCGATTCAAACAAGTTGGTTGGCGCACCTATGAGCGACATTGCCAAAGGCAGCACTGCAGCTGTTGTCAGGCTCACCACCGCCGGATCGGAACTGAACAACCTGCCGATGTGCTGGCTGCACACGAGCAGCAGCAGGCTGCAGAAGCACATCAGGCACGTGCCAAGAATGGTGGACACCTGCAGTTCAGACAGGCAAGGCAACCATATTGTAGGCAGTGATGGCAGCAAGTGTCCAGGTGGCCATGCGGTATGTGGTGAGAGTTTGTTGCACACCGCAGTCCTGCATGTAACAGGTGCCGCTTTCTCCCATTGTTAGTGAACTAAGCGTTTCCACTAGTACTATCCCCCAGCTTTGGAGCATACTGTTTGCGGAATGGTGGGGCTGTGGGGCTGTGCTGACCTTTGTGTTGCGTATTGCCTGCTGGGGTTGCCCAGCGCCCAGGTCTTGCGCCACACACGTGCTTGCTGCACCTCCCAGGCCTTGGGCAGCGAGGAAGGCGGCCGCATGTAGGTTTATGGTGATGCCCATGACACTCATGGCCAGGTGGGGGGTGGGCAGCAGGCCAGCAAGCAGCACCACCACCTCAATCGCCCACCATTCACAACCTGCAGGGGTGGCACAATTGCCGCCACACGGCAATTCAATTCAAGGCTGCAGCTGGCTTGTGAAGTGAAAGGATGACATGCTCACACAGGTATGCAGACATTGCCAATGTCCAGTGGGCGTCACTGCAACCTGCGCAACAACAGGCACTGTGCACGTGAGATTGGAGCAAAATGGCCAGTGCCATGCCCAGCATGTGTGGGACAGGCCAGGCAGACGCGTCATGACTTGATTCAAAGATTGAAATCAGTCCAAATGACAGCGCTGCTGACAGCACCCAAACTCACAGAGCATGACACAGGAGGGCACAGCGACACTCATGTAGGTGTCCCAGCCTCGCATGGCTTTGGCAGTCCAGCCAGGCCATGTGCTCCTGCATCACAAACAAACGTAGAGGGCAGTCATGCGGCCACACTTGAACTGTCCTGCAACGGCAGCTGCTGTGTCTAGGGGCTGGCATTGCACACACCTTGCTGTGCGCTGGACATCACGATATTATGACTTTGATAGATGGCTATCAATCAGGTGCGACACCGCCCGGCCCGGTGCAGAATCTGCACCAAGCTGCTGCACTGCTTACACAGCCACACCCTGTTCACCTCAATCATCCAAACTTCGCTGTCTTGCGCATGTGCCAGTCACATTCCCTTCCCTCCACAATCACAGTCCCTTGCACCAGACCCGGATACACATGCATGGCATACAGCAAGCCACAGAAGGCAAGGACTCCAAGGAGGCTACGGCATAAGCTCTCAGGCACCGCTTGGCCTACTGCACACCTGGAAGGCTTCTCTGCCCGTATACGATGCCAGCAGCAGGCCACCATCAACACTAGGCTTGTCGCCTGGGCTGCATTCCAGGCCGCGGCAGCTCCCAACAGGCCCCAACCAAACCTGCACAAACAGTTGGACACCCCTAGCCTTTTGAATGGTGCAGCAGGTGTCTGGTCTGCCTCTCGGCCATGAAGTGACCAAATGCAGGCCTGGAGGGGATGGTGGCTGGGCACAAACAGCATGAACTTGCACAGCAGCACCAGGTAGCTAGGCCCCCTGCTGCTCTGGCAAGCCCAGCGCTGCGACTTGAGGTTGAACACTTGATGCTGTACAGTACACCAGCGGCACAAGCAGCATTGTCTAGGAAACCAACTGCACAGACAATGAGCCAGGGAGCATGTGTGCCTTGCGGTGGGGGCAGTGAGGGTACCCAGACTACTAGTGGCACTCACTGCTTGCAGAACAGATGCAGGTACAGGGGGGTGGCCAATGTTGCTGCAGCTGAGATCCACAGTGCGGGCTTGACGACTGACTGTGCGCCCAAGTAGCGCCTGCAGCACTGGTCTGCTGCATCTGCGAACAGAGCCGGTGCCAGTGCGCGCGTAAACTGCACTGCTGCTGCGGCTATGTGGACGTCCTGGCATTGCAGCACAACCATATGTACGGCAAACAAACAGTAGCACATAGTGCGTTGCGGGAGCTGCTGGAACAGCATCTGCTGAACACATCATCAGGGCAGCTGCTGCAGCAAGAGATCGAGAACATCATTATGTTGCGCAGATACAGTGCTGAGCTGTGCGTACAGACCATGCACAAGGCACTTGTGCACCAGGCACAGGCACAGCAGCTACCGCATGCCTCAGCTACAACAACAGCTTGAAATTCGCAATTTTTGGAACTTGGAAATGAACAGGAGATCAAACTGACATGGGGTCGCCTCACCTGCCCAATTGCAACCAGCACAGGTGCGCAGAACTGCCACAGCAGCACAACAGCACAGCAGCAAAGGAAGCTGATGGCTAAGCCTCGCTGCAGCACTTCTCCAAGGCTTGCGTATGCGCCTGCACCGTATGCTTGACCAGCAAGAGTCTCCATGGCGGCGACAACACCCAACACCCTGCAATGGCCACGGGAGGGAAGGTGCTGGCCTTGAGCAAGTGCTACAGGCATGCACATGCTTGCTGCCATAAGGAAGGCATCTGTATTGGCACAGCTGCTAGGTTACTGCTGCCAGGTCTTTGTGTCACACTTTGTGCGTGTTGAGTACTGTATTTTGGAAACACTTACGGTGTGGCACCAGAAATGTTGTACACTGCCTGCCCCAACACAAACGCACTGAGCTGTCCAGCCCCCATGTGCCCCACATAGCTGGTGATGATGAGCTCCTTGAGGAATGTCAGCAGGTCAGCCCCTGCCAGAGGCCAAGCAAGGGTACACAGCCTGCGCCACGCTCTACATGTATGTAGCATGAAACAGACACACAGCAGGAAATCACATGGTCGGACAATCATGCTGGAATCAGCACTGCAGTATGCTTCAGCCGCTGCACAAGCAATAGCAGCACCAAACAGCTTTGCACACCTTGCAACATCACTGTACATGCACCTCTCGCAGTTCCTAAACTGCTCTGACACTACTAGTGACTAGTCCTGCTGTGTTGGCTAACTGGCAGCACTGTTGGCTGGCTGAGGACGCAGAAACGAACGCTGCTGCGTATGTGCACACAAGACACGATTGCCGGGGTCAGAGTTTGGCTGTGCGAGAGACTGAATTATGCTGTGAGAGAATTATGTCTGAGCGACTTTGGGCGCCAGTGCTCAGCTGTAAACGGACTTATTTAGCTATATATCAGGTGAGTCAACGTCACAGCTGATTCGAGTGTGTATTTCTGCGACCAGGATGATCCAACGAGATTTGGGCCCGTTGAGTTTGTGCACACGACCCTCTCCATGAGACAGCAGGGCAAAGTGTTGTAATGCAGTGCAGTGTTGTAGGTACATGATATTGCGTCTATTGCAAGCGAATAAATACCTGCGGATGCCAGTTCTGGGGTCTGGCCAGACCCCATGGCAAAATCGGTCACTTTAATCTGTTTCTGCAGACATTCATGCTTGTAGGTTCACTTATAATGCAAGTTTCTGCTTGAGAAACGTTCCTGGCAGGCGTGGGGGCCACCCGGCCACTCCAGAAGAACAGGGTTAGTAGATCGCGGACGGGAACAGCTTGAGCACAGAATGCCGTCCGTGTCTGCGCATTGGACGAGCAGACAATGCTCTCTATGTCTTCATTGTGCTGTCAATATGCAATGTGTGCTTGCTGATCCCAATCGAGGCAGCAAACACCCGGCAACGTTAGTAGTAGCAGTAGCAGCATGCACGGGGCCCATGTGCACATCCCACATGTACAGCAGCAAGGACCCGGGCAGGTGCCATGTCCCTGAAGCAGCAGAACCTAGCGGTGAGCCAAGGTATGTCATGTGTTTCCTGTCTGGTTGCTTTGAGGACATCAGAAGACATAGATCACCCGCTGCACAGCACCAGCAAAAGCAGCAGAAGTGGCTATGACCCACACTGGCAACAGCAGGGCTTTGGAACCCAGGTTTTGCTAGTATTTTTTGCATTAAGCTCTAGCAAGCTCACCAGTGTGCCTGACTGCCTGCCTGCGGATGCTGCTTGTACAGTCTGAGGTGAACTATTGGTAACCAATGCAGCAGACGCCTCAGGACATTGAACAAGCCAGCAGTCGCATCCTGCGTGGTTTGCTGGCGCTCAGTGGGGCCTTGAATGCCACCGACCTTAAGCTGGCAAACAGTCCGGGACTCAAGCCGGTTCAGCTGAACTTCAAAGTTCAGATGTAAAATTTCACAGCTTTGCTGCCCTCACGAAGACTCCAGGAGGGGGCCGAGGTCACAGACCATGAGTTGGTACCACTGCTGCTCACAGGCAGCATCACGGAATGGGAGCAGCTGACCGCTGACAGCTTTCAGCAAGGCATGAGCCTGCATTTTGAGGAGTCTACAATCAAGCAGCAGGTGCGGGGGTGGCTTTTGTAATTGTGTTTCCTCCCAGTGCTTGCCAAGCCGCTTACTGTAACCCCAGTAGCTGCCGCTGGCTACATGCAGGATTCAGCACAGCAGCTGCCAGTCAAAGGGGGTCAAGCGGACTTCACTGCTTTGCACTGGCCTCCTTGGTGGACATTTGTCTGT
Organism: Chlorella sp. KRBP; assembly: GCA_004335735.1. Taxonomy (NCBI): domain Eukaryota; kingdom Viridiplantae; phylum Chlorophyta; class Trebouxiophyceae; order Chlorellales; family Chlorellaceae; genus Chlorella; species Chlorella sp. KRBP. The sequence continues at coordinate 6,683 of QAXK01006495.1, forward strand.
GCCTTGCTTGACTTGGGTCGCTGAGTCACAGGACAGGGGCAGCTGCACTCGGATCAGCTGCACCACTGTGTTGTGCCCCACTTGGCACTCCTGTCTGGTGTGTCGCTTGCAGCTGGTGCAGGAATCCAAGCTGCTGCTCTGTGGCCCCTCGTGGCTCGTGGTGGGTCGCAGACTGGTCTTCCATGCCCAGTCCAATGCAGCTGTGCGCGCTGACATGACCACGCAAGTCCAGTTCAAGGCAGCAGATTGCACCACTGCGATGCGCACAGTCAGCCTGATGTTCCCGGCCAACTGCAGGACGTTGTGAGACTGTTGGAGGCCTGGTCTGATGCTCAGGTGAGCTTGAGCATGCCTGCTGGCAGGCACTTTGTGTGCATCATGGAGGAAGGGCAGCAGGCCACGCCGGGCCCCCCTTCAACCCGTGTGTGTGTGGGGGGGGTGTTTTGCTGGCTGGTGCATGCAGCGCCACAACATACTGTTGTGCAGGTCATGGCAGTGCCTCATGAGACTGATCAGTCCTTGCGCAACAGCCTTGTCCACTGGAGTCCACACTGTCATCTACAGGCCGCAACCCTCCCTCCCACCACCTGCCACCTGCCCACCATGCCAGGGACTCCACCAAGGTCGATGCAGCAGTCATAGAGCAGCTGTCAGCAGAGCAGTCGGCAGCCCTGAAGGCAGCTACACAGCGCTCTGCTGCCTACAGGATGAAGAAGATCACACCAGACATATACAACCATCTGATCAGCACGGTGCAACTGCAGGGCAGCCTGGCAGAAAAGCTGCAGGCTGTCGCTGTTCTCTACGTAGTGCTGTCAAGGGCCACGGCAGCAAAGTTCTGATTTATGGACAGTGTCAATGTGTGACAACGTTGCCAGCAAATGACTGTTGAACCCGCCATGACGCATGCGCTGCCTTGACAATTTTAAAGTACTACCCATCATCCTGGAGAGCTGCGCCTGCAGGTCCGCTACCACCTTGTTGTGGAGATTGTCCTTCCTGGCAGCATCCAATGTGACATAGGCTTTTTGGAGGAGGCCGTCCAGCTCCATCACCTGATCACAACACATAACAACACATGAACAGCACACAAACAGCACGCCCGTTGTGGTGCCTGGTTGCTGTTGACCGTACATGTTGGAAGATATTTGGCCACATTCACCACCTCCATGGGACCTGCTCAGAAGCTACAAACACCACAGTGTTGTCCCTATTGTTGACTGGCCACACAGAAAAGGCTTGCCCATGACCATGATTGTTCCACCTGCGCGCGTGCTTCGTCGCGCTGTGCACACGCGTTCTGCAGGCGTGTGATCAGCTCGTCCTTCATGTTATGGAAGCACTTGTCCAGGTCAGCCTTCTCAGCCATCAGGCGCTGGATGTAGTCCTGCAAGCACAGGCAGCAGCAAAAGGATGTTGTGCAAGTGCTGATGCAGAGTGTGACCTGCTCAGAGTCAATCACCCTTTTGACACAAACACCATGTTGTGTGCTTTTGGGGATGGCATGGTGACACGTGGCTTGCTGAACACAGACCAAGACTTCTGAGCTTGTTGCTGATTTGAAGATGCTGGCAGCAATAGGGTGCCAGTTGCATCGTGCTATGTGACCACGTTTTGTTGAATCAGACATCAGCGAATGGCATTATCTGTCACTCGTGTCGTCATCAGCCAGGCTACTGCTGCCAGTCAGCTGCTGCTAAACAGCACCAAGCAGCTGAAGGCAGCGGCTCTTATGATCAGCAGTAGCTGTTGCAAATTTGTACACAGCACGGTCGTGAAGCCCAACGTGTTGCAGCTAGGGCTTATGGACTGATTAGCATGAAGTTTAAGGCCACAGGCCTGTTTGAGCTGCATGCTGGGCAGGCCATCTCACCTGCGTTACCTTGACCTGCTTGTCCAGTTCCAGATCCTGACGGTCCATTGCAGGCCTATCCACCTCTGCGTCTACTCTGATAGACCAATCCTGCTATTTTAGGATGACTTTTGCAGCTTCAACGTGTCAACGTGCCAGCCTTGGCACTTATCGCTGACCAGCAGTCACGACTGTTTTTATGTTTGAATCTAGATCTGCTGTGGGTGCAACCTCCAAGAATGAGTAGTGTGCCTGAGAAGTAGTGATAAAGTAGCCAAAACAAATTTGGTTTTCACAGGAGTTGATGTTGTTCTAGCGTCTGCAACACGTCGGTTCGGTGATTTGCGCGCGCTCTGTGGGACAACGGACAGGTGGCTTGACGTCGCAGAAGCTGGGCCGACCTCACAACCACTAAAGGTGCGTGTTATGGAGTGCTGTTATCTGCTGCGAAGCTAAGACAGCCAGCATATCGAATAACAGTGATGTCACACTGTGACATGCACACCCTGGCAGGTGACCCTGCTCAGCATGGCTCAGCCAGGCTGGGCACCCCCTGCTGACATCAGGTCTTCACATCAGGCCACCAGCATGGAGTATGATCGGCAGGATGTATTTCAGACTTTCGGATAGCATGCTGGGACAATCTGCGCAACTGCTCACCTCCTAGCACAACTCAAGAGGCCAAATCCTGCACCCAGAGCAGGGGGTGGCCCAGACCCTTAAGTTTGAAGAAGTAGCATAGACCTGCTGCAGCAAGTTTAGGGCTTGCAGACACGCACAATTGACTTTCAGCCGCGCGGCTGTGTCCTAGCTCTGGAGTACTCTGCGGATGGCAAGCTGTCAGACATGGCACACCCACTCAAGATGCACCTGCTGGAAGCACTCACTGTGAGCTTACTACGTGGACTTTGTGGTATACATTACACTCCACCATACACCCTGGGCAAAGCGATAAGGCCCACAGTGTAGATGGGAGTACCCCCCAGGGATACTGATGTCATGAACTGCGCCCGCCGCACAGCACTGTGAGGCGTGCAGTCCTGCTGCACTCACATCACTCAAGTAAACAGCACAGCGCATGTCCTCAGAGCTGTAGCCACCCTCAAACAAGCTGATGCAGCTGCACATCAACTGCAATCGCAGGCGACACTTGCCTCAGTAGAAACCAATGCCAGCAAGCTGCATACTGTTGAAAGGAACAGGATGGAAGCAAAGGCTGGCACAAACACCAACCCAGATCAAACAAACATGCTAGGCATGTTGAGCACAAACGTCAGATTACACTGCAGAACCAAGGAGCCCCAAGCTACATGCAAACACCCCAAGCTCCATACAAGACGGCCTGCAGACCCAACGCTCAAGGCACACAAACAGCAAGCCACCGACCGTGCCTCTGACACCCTTGGCATCACAAGAACCACAGCATGCAGGTCAGACGGGGCCGAGCACACTGACTGTGAGCGGCCTAAGCAACCCTCCTGGTGCTGGGCTACTTGACCTGTCACGGCTGCTGCAGTGTGTTACATCTGGCTGATACGCAGCTCCTTCTCCAGGAAGGCAAAGCTGCCTGCGTTCTCCCCAGACCTCAGGGGCTCTGGCACTGGCAGCGCCACATACAGGTCCTGCAGGATCACATGGGTGACAAACAGCACAACACAAGACCGGTCAATACGACCTCTTCTAAGCATAACTGCCCCTTGAGTGATAGCTTGAACATGCGGCTGCCAGTATATCAGCAACGCTGCTTGCCAAAACACGCAGCGCATGCAGCAGCGCAAGCTCACCTTGTCATCCATCTGTGCCAGGATCTCGTTTGCCACAAACGGCAGCGTGCTGTCATCATCCAGCAGGAAGCTGTGGCTGGCGCTGCTGCTGTGCTCGACCATGGCCTGCTTCATGCGGCCCAGCACCTGCAGGACACCCAGACAGCAGCACGTGGATTATGCGACATCGCACATAGCATGCAATCAGTCAGCCTGTATTGTGGTCACAACAGATAAGCACGCGTCGAAAGACAAGTCCACATCAACTTGCCACACCCTATACACAGCTTATGATAAACCAGGCAGCGCACGACAAGCCATTGCGCCATCGTAATATTGTGCAGCCAGCATACCTCGCTGCTGACTGTCTCTGTGTTGTACTTGTCGTCCCAGTACATGGTGCTGATGCGGTACAGCTGCTGGATGGACAGCACGGGGCACAGGTCACGTGTGATGTCGTCCAGGGACTTCTTGGGCTTGTTGCCAATCACCAGGAAGGTCACCGCCTGCAGGACACAAAGATAATCTTGTCAGCTTACCGCTCAGTACGGAACTGACCATGCCAGCCTCTGCGTATTTGGTTTGTTTAATTGCGCGTCAGCACAGAGGTGAACAGACTCTCTGCAGTTTGCTTGCACCCAAGACATTCATGCTTGCCCATTGCTGCGAGATGCCGCCGGCACCTGTGCTGACCAAGAAAGTCAAAGTGTACAGGCGGCAGCACTTTCTCGATCAAGGTGAAACAACCGTACGAACCAGTAACAGCACTGTCTTGCTGCGAGAAACTGCCCATGCATGCGTGCAAACTGGCAGACAGCGCACCCTGCACATGCACACGTACCTGCCGGATGTACTTGAGTTCATCCCAGGACTGGCCCACCCACTCTGTGCCATGCTCCATGATCCAGGACTCCACCTGCATGGCCATGGCAGCACACAAAATAGTGGTCAGCACATGCTCCTTTCGAGACCCCATGATCTCAGGACGGGCCTGCACCCAGCAGGCGTGCAGATCCTGGCCGAGTGCTGAGGCACATCATGGCAAGTGGCACAAGCTATCAGTGTCAGCACAGGACATCAGTGGTCGTCAGCACAAGCTGCCGGAGAGAGACGTGCAGGGGAGGTGTGGTCGATTCTGTTGCGGAACTCATGGTGGAGTCACGTACCTGTGCCAGGCCTGTCTTGACGTACTCGCCGTTGCTGAAGGAGCAGCACTCGCGGCGCAGCAGGAGCTGGTTGAACAGCTGCACGTTGACAAAGCTGAACAGCTGCTTGAACAGCGCCTGCACCAGCGGCTTGGGGACGTGGTTGTCTGCAGCACAATCAGCGCAGGCCCAGCATTATTGTGAGTCACGTTACTGACAGCTTTGCAAAGCGCAGTACAGATTGCTGACAACCATGTTTCCTGCACAAACTAACAGGCACGCAGCTCTGGATGCAGTAGTGGTGAAAATGCAGCCAAAGCGCAGCTGCACCCATGCAGTGCAATCTCACCCTTGAGCTTGGTGAGCAGGTCCTCAAACACCAGCAAGATGTCGCTCCACGCCTTGTTCTGCGAGCTGGCAGCAGTGGCGACGTCGCCGGCTGTGCCGCTGGGTCGCCGGGAGATGGCGGCTGCGGCACCACGGCTGTGGGAGCCACGGGGCGTGTGGATGCACTGGCCCTGCAGCATCATGAGCAACAACCAACACACCAAGGCACGTCAGTCAAGCCACACTGCTTACCCCTTGGGGTACAAATGTAATGGTGAGGGGCAATATGTATGGTTCAGAGCACCAACCAGGGAGCTGCGGACAACCTGAGAAACACGTCACACATACTCCACTCATCACATGTCTGCAAGCTTGCATGTGTCATGCTGCTCACCAGCATGGGTGTGATGTTCTTCTTGACATTGTCGCGCATCATGGGGAAGATCTTCTGCACAAAGGCGTCCAGCTGCTGCTTGAACAGCAGGGCAGGGTACTTGGCCTCGACCATCCTGAAGCCTCCCACACCACCGCCATGGATGGATGCCTCGCCTGCAGATATGATGAACCACATAGCATTGATTAGCAAGCTTCAGAATTAAAAGGTCCGTCGGTACATCATCACTACACACATCATCAGGAAGCGAAAACCCAGTCAGAGCTAGGTAGCTGAAGTGATGGCAACGGACTAGAGGTCATGACTTGCTCACAGTCTGAACCTTGAAGCAGAGGTGGGGATTCTAGGAATGATGCATCTGCGCTCACCAGCACCTGGCTGCCTGCCGAACAGCCCTCCCATGATGCTGCGGCCCGCTGCTGCTGCCACCCGCTTCACGCTGCCTGTGCTGCCGCTTGCTGGCTTGATGTTGCGCTGCAGCAGGTGCAGCAGCGTGACTGTGTTGGTGAGCCAGTAGGCCAGGCAGGCATTGTCGTCCTGCTGGCGCTCTATCTGGCTGCCGATGACCTGCACAACAAACAGTGCAGCAACCACCACACAAACCTCACAATGTCAGTCAAAAGGTCGTGCGACACTTTAGCGCAAGGAAATGGTCGAATCCTGAAAGTTTTGAGGCAGACATGCACAGACAGAAGAACAAAGCACACATGGCATGCATACAAGAAACATGCCACTCCGTGTAACAACACTTGCCCTAGGAATTGCCGGCTGACACCAGGCATGTGAGAGGCAGTGCCACACATATATACAACCAAGGATGTCAAGGTTATAGCCGAATGGACCCGCACCTGGATGATGCGGTCAAACACGCTGGTGCGGTCTGCCTGGAAGGCCCTCCACTGCAGGCAGGCCCTGAACACCACCAGTGCTGCCAGGGGCTTGCCCTTGTGGAAGCCCATGGGGCTGGCCAGGGCTGTGAGCAGCTTCTCCTCCTCCTGCTTGCGACGCTCCTG
>QAXK01006498.1:0-13251 GCA_004335735.1 Chlorella sp. KRBP
CGCACCCTGCAAGCACACACAATTGACAGGAGGAGGAGAAGCAGGAGCGCCAGTGCAGGTGTGCGCCAAACGCCGCTTGTGCTCGTCATGGAGCGCTTCACTGCACTCCAACAGACCCTCTGCACGATGTGGGGATGGCCGGAGCTAAATGACATGTGCACCTCTGCCCTCCCTCCCTCGCTCTCATTCGCTCAATCATCCACCCGCGACCCTCATCAACCACACACCTGGCCCCTTCGCTGTGCGCTACTGCTGCCTGTGTTGCTTAGCGCTCATCTGCTTGCGAGAGATCACCGCACCAAGATGTAAAACTCAACACACACACCTGTGGGTTGCCCTGCTGCAGGAAGGAGCGCTCCCTGGGCCCCTCGCGCCGCACAACCTCCACAAACCCTAGGAACTGCACGCGCAATGCATGCAGCACACGGGGGGCATACACTGTACTCGGGAGGTGCCCAAACAGACGCCATTCACGCTTCATATGGCGGCACCAAGGCTGCATTCAACGCAGCAGCATGCCAAAGCAGGCGACAGGCCTCATGGTCAACTGACGTGTGCCAGCGTGAAGATATGACTGTCCTATATCGTAGCTTCCACGCAGCAGCATGGCCAAAAGTGGTGCCCCAACCACTCACCTGCGCCAGCGTGAAGAGGCTGTAGATGATCTCCTCCTCACACACGGACCGCTTGCCACCCCACTCGCCTGCACAGCAGTGGCGCTCGCACCCCGTGTGGCCAAACCATACCACAGCCCTTGCACGAGAGCTCATATTGGCATGCTGCAGCGCCCTACCAACACCTTGCCGCCATGACGCACCCTAGCGGCGTTCCAATGTGACTGCTTTTTCGGAGTCATCAAGAGTCTTCTGTCTTGCTCGCTCGCCTTAAAGCTGCGGGATGTCTGAAACGCCCACTGAGGCGCCAAACCAGATGCAAAAACAACGCACGCACCCGTCATGGTGATGAGGTGGTGGATGCGCTGCTCCAGGTCCACTGTCGCCTCCAGCAACGGGCCTCGGTACCTTGCCACGATGGACCTGCGTGCGCGTTGCCAGCGCGCACGTTTCGTTTCGTTGCATGTTGCCGTCAGCTGGGCATCGCTCCTTGGCACGTGCCACACAGAGCGCCGGCGGTGTGGATGGCGCAGCTGGTGCGCCAACGCGCCATGGCAGGTCTGCTGCTGGCGGGTGGTGGCAGCTGGCAATCCTAACGATGGGAGCCCTGCTGGCAGGCCTAACAACGGGATCTGTGCTGACGCTGGCGGAGCATGGCCTTGGTGGTCAGGCGGCGGGATTAGCTGAGAAACGTCAATCCAAGCCAAGGTCACCTGAGCTCGTTCTGCGTCTCAATCAGGAGCCTCTCCCGCATGAACTGCGGCAGGCAGGGGGACACGGCAGCGCACGAGGGCATGCATGTGGCATTAAACCGCATGCATGTGGCATCCACTGCATCCAACGAGCACAATACCTCACGGCCCAACTGCCCAGCTGCAGCATTCGGCGACAAGCTGCGCCTCACCTCCTTTTGCAGGTCCGCACGCTTGCGCTCCGACAGCAGCGTCCCATACAGGTTGAGCGTCACCGAGCCCAGGGCAATCATGGCGCTGAACACCACGGCGCTGTCACCCGGCATGAGCGACGAGAAGCCCTGCGCGCAGATGTGCGTCGTATGAAAGGCGGCGCCCGTGTGTGTAGGCGTGTGGACAGCCCCCTTATGGCTTAGTGCCCACTGCCGGTATGCTTGGTCTGCGCCTGCTCTTCCCTGGCCACCGCCGCACACCCACCCAACCCACCAGCCTCGCCCATGGCTACGGCGTGTGCACGTGAGCATGACGCGAAACACAGGATATCCCTATCGTCTGGGAATGGATCTGTGCGCGGATCCGAGGGCAGCGCCTGGCGGCCCGGTCGCGTGGACGAAAGAAAGCGCGCCGCCCGTGGGAGTGTGGGCTTACTAGCGCGGCTGCCAGCAGCTGCTACTGTGCTCCAGAGGCGGCCGTGTAGTGAGGTGTCCTCCTTTCGTGTGCAGCACACCCGCAACCGCCGCGCACGGTCAAGCGCACCTGGAAGTGCTCGCCAATGTTCAATCCGCTGACGTTGAGCAGCACTGCCGCCGCATGTGCATGGCTGCTGCGGCACGCCACTGCGCTGCGGTCGTGACCCTCCTGCCGTCGACCGCCTGGTGTGCGCGGTGGCAACGTGGGCCGCCGTAAGCATACAGCTGTGCCGCTGCCCGCTGGTCTGCAGCCCGCAGCTCCATGGCGTTGCCCCTGCGCGGTGCACCCCACACACTGGCGCAGGCTGTGCGGCTGCACGACTGCACGGAGGAGACATCGGCGCACGGCGGGACACGATTGACCGCGCGCACCTGAAGCAGCAGCGACATCCTCCCGTGCTCTCTGTCGAGCTCCCTCCGCTCTCAGGGTGCGTGGCTCGCTGTGTGCGAGGCTCCTTCTCGCTGTGTGTGGACCTCCTCCGCGATGTGGGTCAGACTCTCAGCTAGAATGCGATTCACGTCTTGGTAATCTATCTGCACTGGGTTTGCCAACGACTCTTCCCAGTTGCGGCCCATGCGCGCGGATTTGCACCGGCACGACACGCGCTGGGCGTGCTGCGCCACGACAGGCAACACGGCAGCAACAAGCTCTTGCCCCCAAGGCGTGTGGATGAATGGGACGGAGCACCAGCAAAAGGACTGGCGGCAAGAGGCACGTCAGCACTGTCACGAATGCGGAGCGACAGATCATCACAACCAGCAAGGCAGCAAAGGAGTCAGGTTGAGATGAAGAAAGGCACACACCCAGGCCGTCCGTTCAAGCTTCCGGCACGCAGGACCACACCACGGGCTCCCCCTGACTTTCATGCCTTGCAACCGCTCCCAACGCAGAGCGAGCCCCTACACGACGTTCACCGCACCCCCCGCACCAAGAGCCCGTGCAGGAGTGAGTGCCTTGCGCACCCACGCACAAGGCCAACCTCTCCAAGCCACCCCACACCTCCCCGCACTCTTCGCATGCTTGCAAACGACGAGCGGTCCAACGACGAGCAGACACTGTTCTTTCCTGGCAAAGGCAAAGTTCCCAACAACCAGACGTGCGGCGTGGTGGTGGCTCAGGGACAAGAGGGACCGGGGACGAAGCACCAGCGTCACCATCACCATCACCTTCACCATCACCTCGATCAAGCACCTCACCCGCAAGGTCGTCGTCCGTTCCCTGGTACAGCCACGCTTGCAGGCTCTGCAGCAGCGGCCCCATGGCACAGCACAGCAGACGCAGCACGCCCTGCTGCGCGCCGCGCGCCTGCGGCCCGCCCAGGCACCCCGCAGCCTCCAGCAGCTGCTGCAGCGCGTCGAGCAAGGCACTGGACGCGCACGCCGACGCCACGTGCTGCACTCCCTCCGCCCGCTGCTGCTGCACTACCTGCGCGTCACCCGCCACCCCACCACCCCCACCACCTCCAGGCTGGGACGTCCGCGTGGCCGCACCACTAGGCTTGCCACCGCCCGGCGTCACCACATGCGGCGGCGGCGGCGGCTGTGCTGCTGGTGTGGGGGCGGCGGCGGTGAGGGCGGCTAGGGCTTGCTGCATGGCGAGGGCGTAGGCGGCGAGGGCGGTGCTCAGCGTGTCGTGCAGCAGCTGCACATGGTGCCGCAAGCCCTCGAGGTGTACCCTCAACTCCATGAGGGACCGACAGCGGAGGGCTGGGTCTGCCACAGCACTGCCCGCTGCACTGCCTCCACTGCTGGCCTCACTGTACGGCTGGTGGTGCATACCGCCTGGCAGGGTGGAGAATAGGTCACAGGAGGGAGATGTGGTGGGGGAGTTGAAGCAGCTGGCCTGCTGCAGCGCAATGACCAAGGCCGTGAGCTGGTGTAGGTGCGACCCCAGGCCGTGCATGAGCGCACGCGCCGTGTCTGTGAGGGTTACCCACCCTGACGCCTTGCTGACGCCCTGCCACCACCCAGCGCTGCTGCTGGGGGACTGAGACGTGGAGCCAAGGTGCTGCTGTGCAGGCAGGGGGGCCTCGGCAGCGCTGACCAGCGCGCGCATCCATGCCAGCTGGCTGCCGGTGTTGCCAAAGCTGGCCATGAGGTCTGACAGGGCACCGGGCGTCAGGTGCGGCGTGTGGATGCCTGGTGCGGCGGCGAACACGCCGTGGTCGCGCACGCTGAGGGGCACGAGCAGTGCGGGTGTGTGGGTGCTGGTGGTGGTGCTGCCACCTGCTGCTGGCCAGCTGGCAGCCTGGGGGTGTGTGGTGGGGCGTGCGCCGGGTAGCCATGTGAAGCAGGTGGAAGTGCCGGCGATCAAGAGGTTGCACACCTGTGCATTGCGCACGCGTGTGCCATTGCTTGTGCTGTTGGTGTTTACATTGTGGGTATACCTCAACGGCATATATTAGATGACCTAGATGGCACCTGCAGTCGAAGAGGTGACGGCCTGGCCAGCCACATACCTGCACACATCAAGCCCTCCCTCCTACACCCTCCCCATTCTCCATCACCCCCTGGTGTCACCGCACCTGCATGATGACGTACTGCTCAGTGAGGCACTGATGCTCTGTTGGCGCCACCTCGCGCCCCGCACCCCCCGCCACCACACCACCACCACCACCCACATGCGAACCACCAGGCGCTGGCGCGGCGGCACCCCTGGCTGACGACGCGGACGACGGCAGCATGCACGCCGCCTGCGCCAGCCGGCTGCGCACCAGGCAGGGCACCAGGTCGTGCGCGTGCGGCAGCGCCTCCCTTGCAGGCAGCTCACTGGGCCTCTGGCTGAGGGCCAGGGGCACGTCAAGCGCATCACCACCTGACGCCTGCAGTGACGCCGGGGCACCACCACGTGCCGCTGCTTCAGCCTGGCCTGCAGGTTGCCTTGCCGGTGGGCCAGCAGCGGTGGCGGCTGCACTGCCACCCTGTGCCAGCTGCTCGCCGTGGACTGCGTGGTGGGAAGGAGCTGAGGGGAGCTGCTGCGCGCTGTGCGGGTCCCCGCTGCTTGCGCCCTGGTGCGGCGGCTCCTCAGCATCCCAGTCTGACAGCTCATCATCAGTGGAGGACGGGCGGTTGAGCCTGGCTGGGGAGGAGGAGGCGGGGCTGCTCGTGGGAGTGCTGTCGCCGCTGCCGCCCTCTGCTTTGGAGACATGGTGCGGGCTGGCGTGAGCGTCGGTGCTGTGTTGCTGCTGCGGTGCCTGTTCAGGCGCTGCCTCGCCCCCGCTGCTGCTGAGCAGGGGTTGCTGCGCCAGGTGGAAGAGCACGCTGAGCACCGAGGCGTCCAGGTCGGGTGACGTGCCCTGGAGCCCCAGGCCGCACAATGAAGCGGCCAGCTGCCGGAGCGCTTGGGCCTTGGACAGCTGCCCGTGCTGCTCCATGCGCCGCGCCAGACTGCAAAGGTCGAGGGGGCAGGGACGAACGGGGGATGATCAGTGCGCCCAAAGTGTGCATGCGGCCAAGTCACTGCCAATGCCATTGAAGCACCCGCTGCTTGCCTTTCGTAGAGCGCCAGGGTCTCCTTGCGGTCTGCATCCTTGAACGAGTGGTAGCGCGCGTTGATGTTGCTCAGGCAAAAGTCCAGCGCGATTGACAGGTTGCCGTCGCCCTCCTGCTGGCGTGTGCACATTCAAGCACCACGTTTGGCATCAGGATCTGGTGCGCTCAGGGGCGAGGACAGCTGCACGCGCACGCACCTGGAGCGGGAGCACGTGCTGCACCAGCTGCAGCACCAGCGCCTGCTGCCGCTCCTGCTGCTGCAACAGGAACTTGCTCGCCATCTCTCCCGCGCTGCTCCGACTCTCTGGCTGTCGCGGAAGGTTGAAAGTGCATGCGCAAGCCGCGGGGCGGGTGGAGCCGCGCGGAACGTGGCAACCTGTGAGGAGGCCGCGCTTGAACACATTGGCCTGGGTGTGGCTGAGAACGCCACAAAGGACGCACAACGCGCACACTCAAGCACAGGCAGCAATGGCCAGTCTCGCGAGCACGCACTCGGGCAAGCAGCAAACAGTCCTGGTCGAAGTAAACGCGTCGGCAAAGCCCAGCGAGGTGCGTGCGTCGACGGGCTCGCTCGAGAGGGCAAGGTGCTCTCGCGCAGTTCGCGAGACTCACCTCCTTGAGCCGCGCCCCTGATCGATCGCGCTGCAGGTCGTCGGGGCGGTCATTGCTGGAGCGCAGGGCGCCAGGGCTGCCTCCAACCCCAACCGCGGCATCCAGTTCGCGGTGAGAGGGCGCGCGGAGCTCCTGCTGCACGAGGTTCCCGCGAGGTTGTCGCGAGTGCCCGACCGCGGACTTGCTGCTCCTGCTGCTGCCCGCAGTTCGTCTTCATCATCATCTTTGCAGTCACCATCTACTTCCGGGAGGAGCTGTGGTCCATCAGCAGAGGTGCGCGCACAGGCACGCACTCACGAGGTCGGGCGGGAGCGAGGCTGCAGGCGGCGACCAGCGCTGGGTGCACACATGGCGAGCCCAGCCTCACCTTGTGAACATGCTGTGCGTCTGCGTGCAGACGTGAGCAAGCACCCCATCATGGGGGTCGCCGAGCAGCTGCAGATCAGCCACTACCTGGGCTCCAAGTGGTTGTTCGGCAGCGGCAAGGATGTGACGGGCGAGGAGATGGAGGTCGTCAAGCAGATCAGCGCTGCGGAGCCCCTTCCAGCAGGCAGCAACCCCGTGGCCGCCGGACCAACCTCGGGCACCAACAGCAGCAGCACCGCCGCCACCACCACTGCTGCGGCGAGCCAAGGAAGCACTGACAAGGAGGCAGCAGGACAGACAGCGGCGGCGTCAGGTGCTGCTGATTCTGGGAAGGCAGTAGACCCCACCGCGCCGCAGACAGCGGGCGGCACCGGCCAGGCAGCAGGCAAGAGCGGAGGAGGAACCGCTCGCAAGTCCTGGGCCCGGCGGCTGCTGACCGTGCGCCACAGCAGCAAGTGCGACGACAGCAACGCCAAGCTGCTGATGCGGCGGCTGCTCATGCTGGCGCACCGGCAGCGGCACGTGCGCGGGTGATGGTAATCGTGGCGTCGCCTCGTCCTGATGTCAGCCGCACCACCGGGCCCTGCACAGTTGCCTCTGATATGCCAGCCGCACCCACCCAGCCCCGCACTTGGAGATGTACTTATCATGCACAGTGTGTGTACGATGCATTGAGCACTACCTCGCACGACATAACCTTATGACGGACACATGACAGCTTCCACGGGTTTACTCCCCTCATCCCTTGTGGCCCCTCAATCCATTCTTTTGGGCTTGCCGTGACTGACCGGACTTTCCGACCTGAATCTGGCTCCTGCCGCGTCCTTCGTGCAGCTCATGTTGCAACTCTCTGGCCGCGCACAACCTCAGTTCGCACCGCAAGGCCAAGGTCTGAGCCTGCTTGCTCCAGCCGGTCACGCACGCCAACAGCATCACAAACCACAGCATCAGAACCGATGAGCTGCACCCACGCCATCACGGCCTGACGCGACAGTGACTGCACAGCTCGGGGCGCGGCCTTGCCGGACGAGCACACGGCCTGCTGCAGCGTGCTCTGAACATCCAGGAAGGCAAAGTGCCCAGCGTCCGACAGTTCCAGGAGCAGGGAGCAAGGCTGGGTGCCGCCTTGCTGGTGCCTGCACGTCCACAGCCCTCGCAACAGGCAAGGTACGACAGCGGTGCTCAAGAGAGCCATGGACGTGGTGCAGCCCGCAACACTCGCCGCCGCATGCTCACCTGCTTACGGCGTCCATGAATGCCCGGTAGTTGGCCCTGGTGGGCACGCAGTCCTTGTTGCGGCCGGCGCCCACCACAAGCATGGGCGGCACGACAACAGCGGGCCCAGCGGCCTCGAGCGCTGCCAGTGCTGACGGGAACCTGTGCACGGATTGTGCCGCCACCACAACGTGAGCAAACCATGAGCAAACCATGAGCTATGAGCTCCACAGTGGCAAGCCCAGCATTCACACCCCGTGCACCCCAGCGTACAGGTACTCGCACCTCTGGCTGTCCATGGGCTCAAAGGAGCCGTCCGCAGGGTCCAGCAGCACCATCCCTGATACTGTAGGAAGCGTGGAGAGGCTGCTGGGCTGGATGGTGCTGTTGCCAGGCTGTGGCAGTGCCGCCAGGACGCTGAGCTTGGCACCACGCGAGTGGCCCACCAGCACCAGCTGAGTGCTGCCGCCAGCTGTGGCAGTACGCTCCATCACCCAGGACATGACGCCCCGCAGCGCCTGGCGGTGCACCACATGCCAGCAAATCGCATCATGAGCGCGTCACTGTCGCCGTGCACGCGTTGCGCAGCCAAGGGCACGGCATCAGTGATAGCTCCTGCTCCCTCACCATGACGCTGTCCACATCGTCCATGGCATGTGTGGGCGACTGGTCTGCCACGTCCCAGGTGCAGGCAACGCAGCCCTGCTGCAGGCAGGCCTGCAGGTAGGAGGCGTAGGCGTACGGCCGGACCAGGAAGCCAGGGGACAACAGCACGACGGGCGGGGCACGCCCGGGTGCTGCGCCTGCGGGACCTGACACGTCCGGCCAGTACGTGACTGCATTGACGTCCCATCCTTCGCCGCCCGCCCCGCTGGCGCCGGGGGCCACGTGGAACGTTGTCTCTGCCTTGCGGTAGCCCGCCATCCCGTCACCCACTGGGGCAGTGGGCTCCTCCTGGATGATCGTGCGGCCGTGTGCAGGGCCGCCAGCTGTGAGGGCCACGGTCATGAGCATGACGCCACGCCTTGATGCTGCTGCTCCACCAGCTTGCTCCACGGTTGCAGGTACTGTCTGTCGCGCAATGCACTGGAGGCGGCCACGCGGCCGGCATGGGGTGCTGCTGCTGAAGGCATGCTGGGCACGCATCTGCACCTGCTGATCACCATCATGGGGCACTCTCCGCGTGCGCCGAATTGCACGCAAGCCCCGCACGTCCATGCGTGTGGTGCCGGCGCAGGTGTCAGTTCAGGGAGACTTCAACAGGATGTCAGCACCAGCACCACCACCAGACGCACAGCCTCCTGCAGCTCCTGAAGCGCTACCTGCGGCGCCTGGTGATGATGTGCCTCCCGCCGAGCTCCGAGAGGACCAGATCCAGAATGCGGTCTCCTTCCTCACGCACCCCAAGGTGCGCCAGGTCTGGTTCAGGCTGTGCTCTTGCGCAAGCGCACGCGTCGTCGAACCCTGGTTCGGCACGCCTCGGGATTGCAGGTGCGCGAGTCTCCCGTGGCCACCAAGCGCTCGTTCCTGGAGCGCAAGGGCCTGACGGCCGCGGAGATCGAGGAGGCCTTCAAGCGCGTGCCTGAGCCCAGCGCTGCGCCGCTCCCCGCTGCGTCGCCCTCCGCGACGGCAGGACTCATCACATACCGCCCAGGCGCCACAAGCACGCCAGCAAAAGCAGCAGCTACTACGGGCACGTATCCACCTGCCCCTGCAGCATCAGCCGCACAGCCCGCGTACGCCTACCCGCCACCTCAGCCGGGGCAGCAGGCGCACGCGGGTGCTATCGTGCCGGTGCAGCCTGGCGGGCACCTGCAGCCGGTGGCAGCCGTACCGCAGCAGCAGCCCGTCACCTGGACACAGGTGTGGCTTGCGGGCGCACTGACGAGGATCAACTGCAGAACTGCTCGACGTGTGTCAGGGCACGTGTGTCAAGCTTGTGCCTACTTGGCTGTGTGCTTGGCGCTCAGGTGCTCCTGGGCGTGAGCGTGCTGGCAGCGGGCGTCTACGCCGTGCGCTCGCTGGTGGTGCCGCAAGTGCACGAGTGGTTTGTGGCGTGGAAGGACAAGGCCAAGGCCAAGCAGAAGGTGGCGGAGCAGCAGGCAGAGGCGCTGCAGCAGGCAGCAGAGGCGCTCAAGGCTTGCCAGGTGCGCCTGCCACGTTCACAAGATCAGGGGTTGGCAGAGGCGGTGCCTGGCAGTAGCGTAGCAGTGGCACGAGTGCACGCAGTGCCATCACCGGCGTCCATGGGTGCCCTGCGTGCAGGTTGAGCTCAAGGCCAACAACGAGGCCATCACGTCCCTGGTGGCGACGCTCAAGCAGCAGCACCAGCAGCAAGCGGCGGCCAACGGTTACAGTTCAGGCACCAAGGCGTTGCCGTGGGGAGGCCCCGACACAGGTGCCAGGCCCAACGGCGGGAGCAGCTGGGCCAACGAGTGAGAGGTGCTTGGGCGTAATAATGTAGAGCTGGGCAGTGAACAGAGCCACAGGTGCGCGCTGCTCCTGGCAAGGAGGCGTGCAGAGCATCTGACCTTTTTTGCCTCACTGTTGACGTGGTGCCGTGTTGGTTGTGCAGTCGACCTGTGAGTGGCAGGGGCTACCAGCCCGGCGGGCCCTTTGGAGAGGAGCGCACTCCTTTGCAGCATCAGCATCAGCAGCAGCAGGCGTACGACGTGTCCAGTAGCGGCTTCACGGGCAGTGGGGGCTGGGGCGGCAGCAGCAGCGCGTACGAGCCAGGGCCTGGGCCTGCGAGCCGCCCTGCCTGGTCAGGTGCCAACGGTGTGGGCACGGCGGGTGCAGCAGCACCAGGTGCAGCAACCTCGTGGCTGGCGGGCGGGCGGGGCATGGCGGAGGAGGTGGATCCCAGGGCGGCGACGGGTGAGCGGGCTGATGGCCAAGTGGTGTCCAAGGTGGATGGTGGTGGCGACGCGCGTGGTGCGCCTGCTGCGCCCCCTGGGGAGGCGCCTTATCCACCCTCCTTCCACGAGGTGCAGGCCAGCTCATGCAGCCATGGGTGATGATGGGTTGCTGTAGTGGCTGGGTGAGGTCGCTGACATCACGCCGCGGCGGCGTGATGTGTGGCGCACGACTCGTCCTCCTGTTTGCCTCCTGGGTACTCTGCAGGTGATGGAGATGGTGGCCAAGGGCATCACGCCCCCCAACGTGCGGGTGCGTGCTGCCGCGCGATTGCATGGGATGCAGTGCATGACACCTGAAGCCTCCTGAGCGCTAGTATATCCACCACCACCTCTCCCACCTCGCCTGCAGACTGACATCAAGGACACGCCGCCTGACCCGTCCCGCCCCCTGCCCCCACCCTCCACCAGCGCACAGCCCAAGCCCTGGGAGCAACCCGCCACCTCCTCCCCCTCACAGCCGCAGCAGCGCCCCGTCACCTCGTCAGACGCAGCAGGCAGGAGCCGCACCCCGCCACCCGCACAGCACACAGCTCCCTCACCCGGCGCAGCCGGCAGCGGCAGCAGCACTCACTTTGCCGCTGGCAGCACCGCCCCCGTGCAGACCTACTACGGAGCTGGCGGGTACACTGGCAGCTCTGCCCCCGCCCC
Organism: Chlorella sp. KRBP; assembly: GCA_004335735.1. Classification (NCBI taxonomy): domain Eukaryota; kingdom Viridiplantae; phylum Chlorophyta; class Trebouxiophyceae; order Chlorellales; family Chlorellaceae; genus Chlorella; species Chlorella sp. KRBP. The sequence continues at coordinate 11,247 of QAXK01006498.1, forward strand.
TTGGGCCACATCATCAGCAGCAGCAGCATCCACAGCCTATCGGGGCGCTGCTGCCGTCCCCTCCCGCACCAATGGCACGGTGCCTGTCTGGGCGCAGGGCGGTGGTGCCGCCCCTCCTCCCCCGCTGCCCAGGGAGCAGGAGACGTTTGCCGTCGCGCCGGAGTTTGACCCGGTGCTCGGCTTCCAGGCACCTGCCAGCACCTTCCAGGCACCTGCCAGCAGCGCCAGCCCCCCGCTGCACCACTCGCCGGGTGGCTCGGCCCCGCCCTACGGCAGCAGTGCCACCCAGGGGGAGCCGCGGGATGGGGGAGCGGCCGCCAGCAGCACCAGCCCGCAGCAGCCGTGGGCGCCGCCCAACCGTGCCTACCCGCGGCCCCCAGCGGACGATGTGGGCGGCGCGGGTATGGGTGCGAGCGGGCCAGCTTATGGTGCGAGCGGGCCAGCTTATGGTGGCAATGGTGGTGGTGCGTACACGTCCAGCATCTTTGGGGGCGGTGGCAGTGCTGGCAGCAGCGCGGCAGCTGCTGGGGCCGGTAGCCGGCCTGCTTGGGCTCGTGGGGACGGCGGGTACCCTGCACCCACCCCGCCAGCGGGGGCCCAGCCGCTCAGCGTGCTACAGCCTTCGACCGGCTGGCGTCCGCCTCCCCCGCCTCAGCCCCTGCTGCCCTCCCAGGCCCAGCGGCTCGTGCAGCCGTCCCCGCCTGCAGTGGACCAGCCGGCGGCAAATGGCGGGGCGGACTCCTTGGCGGCTGCTGCGCCCCAAGCAGACGTGCCGTCGGGCGCGTCCTCGCCTGCGGTGGCAACCGTGCTGCCGCCAGGGGCTGCCTTTGTAGTGGATCCGCTGCCTGCACCACCTGCTCCTGCTCCTGAGGCCTAAGCGATGCTGCACATTGGTCACGTTCTTTGGAACTCCATGCGAGCGTGAGCCTCCGCCGCCAAGTGCCGCCGAGCCGTGGCCATCGACGCAACAAGTGCGAGCAGCACAGAGCGGCGCTACACCCGCGCACCTCTCCCCTGACCGCTGCTTGAAGCTCAGCAACCATGGCTCAGCCGGGCAAGCTGGAGAAATCCTTCTTGGTGGTGAGTGGCAGGCGCGTCGCGAGCGGCGCACCTCGCTGACAGCCTTGCCAGCGCGCTGTCTGCGGCGGACTGCCCCTGACAGGGCGACGGCGCGGAGGGGCGGCTTGTGTGCCTCGCATCTCGATCGCCGCTTCCGCCACCGTCCCCCGGTGCAGCCAGCCGCATACAACCTGGCGCGTATGCACCCCGTGCACCCTGGCGCACTTGTGCACTCTGGCGCATTCAGGACTTCCTGATGGGAGGTGTGTCCGCTGCCGTCTCCAAGACAGCAGCGGCGCCGATCGAGCGCATCAAGCTGCTCATCCAGAACCAGGACGAGATGATCAAGCAGGGCCGCCTGTCCGAGCCATACAAGGGCATCGGCGAGTGCTTCAGCAGGACGGTGCGCGACGAAGGCTTCGCCTCTCTGTGGCGCGGCAACGTCGCCAACGTCGTGCGCTACTTCCCGACCCAGGCGAGTGCGGAATCAAGGCGCGGAGGGGATGGGCGAACCTGGAGAGCGAGGACGAGAGATCGAGGGTGGCGGATTTGCTCTGGTGCACGCGCGCAGGCGCTCAACTTTGCGTTCAAGGACTACTTCAAGCGCATGTTCGGCTACAAGAAGGACAAGGACGGCTACTGGCTGTGGTTCGCAGGTGAGGGGGCGGGGGCGTTGCTGGGCGGGGTGCGGGGATGGGCGGCGACACGCGGGGGAGCTAGCCATCGGTGGAGAGTGCGGTGCACGTCCGGGGTCTCATGGGGCCATCGCGAGGGGAGCGCAAGGGAGCCCCTCATTGCGGCGCACACGTGGGGGTCGCCGGGTCTCACCCTGCATGTGCCGCCACCATCCGTGCCCGCAGGCAACATGGCGTCCGGTGGCGCTGCCGGCGCGTGCTCGCTGGCCTTTGTCTACTCGCTGGACTACGCGCGTACCCGCCTGGCCAAC
>QAXK01006501.1:0-12996 GCA_004335735.1 Chlorella sp. KRBP
CAGCACGACCATGGAGCGTTGTGTGTGTGTGCGCTTGCAAACGGGGCGGCCCAGCCGCGGCAACCAAGGCAGCACGGATCAGCAGCGAGGAAGATTAGGCACCAGCCCAGGCCAGAGCATGCAGTCACCGAGCCTAGGCACCTCAGACGCAAGGGCACAGGCAAGGGCACGAGGCAGTCGGAAAACGTCACGGCATGACGTCAGGAGCCCAGCAGAGACGAAGACGACTCCAGGAAGGCAGGGAGGAGCACACGCAAGCACGTCACAGCTCCCGGACGCAGAGACGGCCACGTCCACGTGCACACAGGTGTCGGAGCTTTTTGATCCGACCTTGACGGCGACCGTCTTTGCGCCCACCAACAGCGTGAGCCTTTGGCGCATGCACTGCACACGGCTGTGCGCCGTGTCCACTGTCCATACGTTGACTCTTGCAGATCGTTGGGCACGCGCAGCACCACCAATGCTACCACAACGCTCCGCACCACCGTGCAGGCGTTTGAGGACACTCAGCGTCGCATCACCAGCACCCTGGGTGTGCCCAGCGTGTCCGACCTGCAGCGCCAGCCCGCCGTCGCCGCCAAGCTGCTGGGCGCGCACGTCGTCGTCGGCCAGAGTGTGCCTTTCGAGCAGGTGGGTGAGGTCTGTGTTGGGACGCCGGCAAACCAGGCTGCGGGCATGCTTTGATGCCCAGATGGTGTGGCCACATGCCACCGTGTTGTGCAGCTCAAGGATGGCCTCAAGTTCAAGAGTGCCGAGGGCAGCACCCTGACCGTCTCCACCGGGTACGTAGCCACTGGCAGGCGGTAGACGTGGAGGGCCCTGCAGCTGAGAGACCTCCCACGCACACGTCCACACGAGCAGCGGGCTGCCCCGATATGCCGGCGGTACACACGAAAAGTGCTTGAAAAGGTTTCCTGAGAGCTTGGCCCGCCGCAGGTACGTCTACGGCGTGTACATCAAGGGGCCCACCAACACCGTGCGGGTCTCGGGCACCCAAGGAGAGAACGACATCCCCGCCGCCAGGTGCGCTGCATGTCCCCTGCTGCCACGCGCGTCCCTTCGCGCCAGCTTCTCTGATCACCAGCGAGCACCAGGCTGGCAGCAGCTCTGATCCATGTTGTCCAACCAACGACCTGTGCGCGCAGGGGCTTGATCCACAAGGTCAACGCAGTCATCGTACCGCGGCGCTGATGACGAGTTGACCGCGCGTACCGCACCAGGCCGGCACAGCGTGTCTGATGCGTGTAGCATGCTTCCTGACGCTATCTGGTTGGTGTTGTATGCGCGTACCTGTTGCCAGCTGTTGTGTAATTACGAGTTTGGCAAAAGTGTGCAGGAATCAGCAAATCGTGCACAAATCGCGAGGATGGGGCGCAAGCAACGCAGCCAGCAGCAGCCGGAGCTCGCAACGACCGGGCCCATCAGCTTCTGCGTGCACGGGCTCGAGCAGGGGGACCCAGTTTGGCAAGGTGCGCTCTGTTGGAAGTCTCTAGTCACTCCGCTCAACACGCTCCAGGAGCAGCAGCAGCAGCAGCAGCAGCACGCACGGCCATACCAGTGTGCGTTCCATACAGCGCCGCAGGCTGCCCACAGGCACCGCCAGAGCCAGGCGCGGACATCACGGTCGAGGTGCGTTGGTCAGCCGTGTGCCGTGCTCACAATCTGCGCAATGCGACCACACCAGTGTGACGGCTGCAATGCGCAGGGCCTGGAGGAGCTGCAGCCGTGGCTGGCGTGGCTGTGCACGGCTATGGCAGCGTGTCCAACGCTGCACCTCACCTTTGCAGCGACGCTCGCCAAGGAGCAGCGGGCCCAGGTAGGTGGTGCTGATGGTGTGTGTGGCATGCACACGTCCTGGGGCCAATGACACAGGCGCCCCAAGGGTCCTGTGCGATCTGCCTGCCCAACGTGCCCTCGCTCACACCCGACAGGTGCGCAAGCTGGTGGAGAGCAAGGCGTTCAGCGCCCAGCTGCAGGCCGTGTCCTCGGGCGTGGGCGAGGCCAGGAGCCTGTCGGTGCACGCGGCGGGGGAAGCACCAGCAGCGCCCACAGGAAGGTGACCGTGGGGAGAAGCTAGCTGTCCGTCGGTGGCCATGGCGGGCGGTTGGCGGAGAATCCAGCACCACCACCAGCAGCAGCACCACCACCACCACCACCACCCACCACGGTACCAGCTGATGCATGACGAGGCACCATCCCCACACACGCGCACACGCAGGTCCGTTCCCCCACACATTCGCCAGCGGGCGCAGGACCTGCTCGCGTTCGCGCGCGCCAAGGGGCAGGCCGCCAGCTACTCGGTGGACGAGGTGGCCGAGGCGCTAATGATGGCAGCAGCGCCGGCTGACGGCACGTCATCACAGATACCGCACGCTGCCGGGCTGCCAGGTGTGTGGTGCTGGTGCTCATGGCATGGCTGTCCCGCTCTGCAAGCAACTGTCTCTCTCTCTTGCTCGCTCGCTTTCCAGCGCTGGGCATGAGCAGAGTGGCTAGGATGAGCATCATGATGTAGCACGGCACCTGGTGCTGCGCACTGAGGCTGTGCACCAGGGCGCACTTGGCACCTCAGGTCCACTAAGTGAGCTGCTTGCCACGCTGGAGCAAGGCCAGGAAGCGGTGGACGCGTTGCTGGAGGCCGTCAGTCAAGGAGACGTGCATCTGGTGCAGGTGAAGGCCGCCACACCGCGCTTGTTTGGCGGAGGGCGGAGGGGGGTGGGCCACATCAAGTGTGATGCTGACCATTGTTGGCGCGTGGGTCATGGCACGCATTACGCGCAGGAGCTGGCAAGCAAACACCATGAGGCGCTCAGGCAAGGCGTGCCGTCCGTCAAGTCAGGCGACCTGCCGCTCCAGGTGCATGCTGTCTCCGTGATGGTAACCACTGCCTCGCCAGCAGGCCTCGCTCAGCAGCCTTTGCCCGCCCTTGCACCCGCCCTTGCTCAGGTTGCAGCGCGCTCGGGGCGCCTGGCCATTTTGTCTGCCTTGGTGGAGGCGGGCGCGCCCTTGGAGGCCCGGGACCTGCGGGGCCACACGCCACTCATGGTGCGCCGGCGGGATGACAAGTGCGGGATGGCAGCTGGTTCCCTCCTGCACATGGCCTCATCTTGCTGGCCCCCGGTGCCCAGGCACGGCGTCATGCACGTGATGTGGTGGTGCAGGTGGCGCGTCACGCCGAGGAGACGGACGCTGAGGCCCTGCTGCTGCACAACGGGGCGGCGGACGCGCAGTGCGACGCCTTCCCACTCACTGCCGCTGCCGTCTCGCTGGGCGGTGGTTTCTTGTAGTGCCTGATGTGTGTGGAATCTTGAGGGTGAGGCCCATGGCCGCCGCGCACTGCGGAGCCACCGGCAGCAACAGAGCGGGACCGCAAAGCGCTGAATTGGACACGCGGAAGCAAATGGCGCGGCCTGCTGCCCACTGGCGGCGCTGGCGCACGCTTCCCGCCGTGGAAGCCGTAGATGCTCGGCAGATGTCGGCACGGTCAGAAGCACAGCAGGAGCACCGCTAGAGGCTAGACGCGGCTTCAGGGCGCAATGTGGGTCTCGAGGCTCCCAGCACAGCAGCTGGATGCGGAGGGCGTCTCCCTTGCCGCTCTCGCGCTGCAGCGCCGCCTGGGTTCCGCGCTCCTCAACTTGGGCCAACTCTCGTTCCAGCACGAGCTGGCCGACACGCGCACGCAAATCATCGAAGAGGTGCGCGAGCGTGTGAGGCTGGATGGCAAGATTCCCTTCGTTGTCGAGATGATAACATCTCCGTACCAATTGGTGATTACTCATCGGATCATCATCATACTATCCGGGACCAGCACAAGGTGCATCGACCACAGCCACTCATTGTCAGCGTGATCAACACCACTGCCGTGTGCAGGCGGCTGTGCGCCTGCCAGGCAACCCAACGCCCGTGCGGGCCGCCGTGCGCTCCTTCCGCCCGTTCGTCTTTGCCGGGCGGGCGGCCAAGCTGCGCGCCTTCTGCGAGGAGGTCCAGACCTTGGTCAAGCTGCGCCACAAGTGAGCTGGACTTTGTGGTCATAATGTTATACGTGATAACATAATGACGCCAGGCTGCGAGACTCTAATCGCCTAATGAGCGGTCATCCCACGTCTGCGCAGGCACCTGGTCAGCGTGCTGGGCGCCGGCTGCTACTCCCCCAGCACCTGGACCGGCGTGGCCGGCTCCATATTCATGGTTGAGGAGTTTGCCGGGCCCAACACCGTGGCCAAGCTCATCAAGCAAAGCAACCAGGTGACGGAGAGCACGGCGCCCTACTCGTACCTGGACGCCCTGCGGTGGATGCTGCAGCTGGCCGAGGCCCTGGCCTACCTGCACGCCCAGGGCATCTATCATGGGGACGTGCGATGCCAAAACCTGTACCTCGAGGTGCCGGCGGTGGCGGCGGCGGCCGGGGAGATCGGGACGGCGGACGAGCGGGACGAGGAGGCGCAGCCCCAGGCCGACGTGAGCGGTAGCAACGGGCTGGGCATGAGGTTGGCAGCAGGAACCTGCAGTTGGTGACGCTGGTACACACAGGTCGCCATCTCCACACGCATGATTGTGACACACTGACGCTAAAAGCACCACCACACGCAGTAGAGAACTCACCTTGCCGGTGCTGACTTGGTGCCGCGCAGATCCGTCTGGGCGACCTCAAGCCTCACCGCCATATGTACCACTCGGACCTGGGCGTGGACCACCCCGCCAACGGGCCCAAGTCACCTCGCGTCATCGAGCCACGCAGCCCACCGGTGCGCTGCTGTGCTGCATACGGTGGTGTGGATAAGAGCCCCCAGAGGAGCAAGTCATCCTGCACGCCATGGGGCGGCACGCTGGTGGGCTGCGGAGCGGCATCTGCCACACAGATCATCTGAGATGCAACTATCCTGCCGCACGCTGCTGCGCAGGCACCCAAGCACCAGACCGGCAAGGTTACCGGTGGCGGCGACGTGGTGCCCTTCACCCCGCCATTGGACCAGGAGCTCGAGGCCGTGCTCAAGCTGATTGACAAGGCGCCCGGGCCCATGCACCGCAAGCACGCGCGCGCCTCGTGGACCTCGGGCATGGGCCCCACACTGCGCATCGCAATCACCGGCAGGCACACGACCAACGGAGGAAGCGCGCACGCAGCCGCACCCAGTCGCGTGCGGCAGTACCAGGGTAGCAGCGCGGGGCAGGTCGCGGCCCTCATCGTGCCGATGTCGCCGAGCCACCGCACGCCTGCGGCCAGCTACGCGGGCGGCGGCTGCCCCGCGTCGCCCCCGCTGCACAACCTGACGCACTCCCCGTCGGGCGCATTGCGACCCGAGCACGCCGTGAGCGCGGGGCACCGCATGGCGGCCACGCACGACGCCAAGAAGGAGCTGTGGGCGCGGTCCGCCAGCGGCAGGAAACTCAGCGCGGCGAGGGTGTCCTCGGGCTTGGATGGCGCTGGATCGTTCGGCCTGGGCCAGGGCTCAGCGCACCTCGACTCAGTCTCAGTCGACGGCGCGTTCCACTACCCGCCGGCATCGCCTGGGTACATCCCCTCGTCCGTGTCGCAGATCGCGGTGGGGGGGCTGTCTCCGGTGCTCGGCGGCAGCGGTGGCCGCAGGCAGCAGCGGAACAGCCAGCTGTGGGGCGGGTCGCACGACGGCCTACCGGGCACGGTGTCGTTCCAGGGCGGGGGTCTGATGCCTCTGATGGGTCTGAAGCGCAACGCGCGCAAGAGCGACCAGGGTGTGGGTTCGTTGCCCGCCGACATCGTGGCGACGCTGCTGGTGCCGATGGCGGTTCACCACCACGGCGTTGGGGAGTGCGCGGAGGCAGATCCGCAGCAGCAGGCCGCGCAGCGCCACTGCCTGTCGGGGCCGCACGAGTCGGTCACGGCGCCCTCGGACGCAACGGTGAGAGAGAGGGCCGGGTGCATAGCGCGGCCGGGTGCAGTGCGCTGTGAGCACGCGTAGTGAGGGAGAGAGTTGCACAGAGAGAGCAGCTTGCAATTGGGAAACCACCACGCGAGAACATAGGGTGAGGGTGCAGCGGGATGCGGCCCTCTGCACACGCACGGCATCACAGCCGTTGTTGTCTGCGCTGGCTCACCCCTGCAGGGCCCCAGCGCGCTGTCCCTGGACCTGATCAAGGGACGGACGGCCGCCAAGGACGCAGCCATGTTTGCGCGCATCACCTACCATGTGCCCCCAGAGGTGTGCTGACGCGCCTGGACCCCATACAGCCCGGGGGCCATGTGCATGCACACGCATGTCCAGGTGATGGCCGCCAGTGCGCCATTGCTGATGTCACTGATGTTTGTGTGTCGTGGCGTGTTGCCACGTGCAGGGCATGCCGGGCACCTTTGCGGCGGTGGACCTCAGTGACGAGGAGACGCGCGCTGGCATCGCCGGCCTGCTCAAGCAGCAGGTGAGGTTCACGCGGCAGCACGCCACAGAGCACTCAGTGAGCGTGTGCGGCTCTAAAGAGGCCATCACTCACCCGTGGCGCACCATGCCCCTCCTCATCAGGTTGACGCGCTGGGCTTCAAGATGAACGGGCTGCAGGGCCCCAACGGAGGCTCACTCAACTCCCTTGACATGGACGGCAGTGGGAAGGACCTCTCCATGTTCCCCGACGCGCTGGGACAGAGCCGCGCCCCAGCGTACACGCCGGCGTTCAAGGCCAAGATAAACAACGCCATCACGCACACGGGTGCGCACGGGTGCCCGGTTGGGTAAACGCTCGGCCTGGCTGGCAGGCTAGCTACAAGGTCTGCCATATGCGCAGCCGCTGCCATGCAGCTTGTGACGCCAGATGTGTGCTGAATCTGCGGCGTGCTGCGCTGCGCAGGCGCCAACAACGGCGGCGAGTGGCTGGTGCCGGCGGTTGGGCGCGGCGGGCGCAGGCACAGCGTGGAGACGTTGGGCGGAGGGGAGGAGAGCTTGCGCGGCAGGCGCTCGCAGGGCGGCCTCAAGAAGAAGTCCCTTGCGCCGCACGACCCAAAGGCGCTGCTGCAGAGCATGCGCAAGGGTGTCAGGTGCGTTCTGCTGTCAAGCGCACGTGCATGCGCTGCTTGCTTGCTAAACGGTGATGGAGCATGACGTGCACACTGCAGACAGCAACCATCAGAAAGCTGGTGCCCGTGCTGCTGCTGCTACTGCCGCTGCTGCTCTGCAGCTTTGTGCAAAAGGGCGCGCACAACCGGCTTGGTGGCAACGCAATGTCGCTCATCCACGCGCCACCAGAGGCACTGGCGGTGGTGGACACGGCGCGCGCCATGGTCAGCCAGCCGGGCGACATCTTCGCCTTTGGCAGGGTCATGAACGAGGTGTGTGTGTGTGCATGTCCATATTGGCATCTGTTTAGACGCCTCGGCGGAGCCCACTACCGGGCGTATCGGATGTGTGTGTGTGTGTAGCTTGCCAACGGGGCGGCCAGCCTCGGTATAGCCAGGGCAGCAAGCAGCGAGGAAGGAGCAGGCAGGCACCAGCCCAGGCCAGAGCATGCAGTCCACCGCTACATGACTAATGAGCAACTGTCCGCAGGTGTTTTGCCGCACGCTGGACAAGCCAGGAGGGGAGACTGACCTGGCGCAGTGGCTGTGGATCAAGCAGCACGTCAAGGAGGGCGCACAGGTGATCATGAGGCCGCCACGCAGGCAGCGCATCGAGTCCTGCTGGGTGTCCTGGGTGGAGCAGTGGCACCACTGACAGCTCACCTTGAGGCATCTCTCCGCACTACTGCTCGCCATCACCCCACTCCACCCCACCACGCCACCACTGCAGGGCACCCGCACGCCGCACTACCTTCCGTCGCCGGTGGCCCAAGTCATCGTGTCCTGCTGCAACCCGGACCCCACACAGCGTCCCACCATGGCGTCAGTGGCAGAGAGGCTCCGGGCCATGTGCAGCAACGAGGAGTTTGTCAAGTGAGTGATCGCAACCGAGTGGTTGGTTCTGGGGCACGCTGCGTGGTCTTGCTCCTTGCTGCTGGGATGGGACATACCCGGGGTAGCCCCTTGTGGTAGCCACTCAGTCCTGGCTAAGGCTTTGACTGAGCTGCAGTCCAGAGGTGCAATCTGGGGCTGCAGAGCTTACACACCTGTTGCTGCCTTGCACTTGGCGCTTCACACGCAGGGCGCTGGGCAAGGCTGACCGACAGAACCGCTTCGCCCGCATCCGCCAGATGCGCGAGGCGCGGCAGCACAAGCTGCGGGACGAGGAGGGGGACGAGCAGCCCGCAGAGCGCATGCACGCACCCGCAGGCTGCATCTGCACCATCATGTGACGTGCTGGGCAGGCGGTAGCGACTTGGGCATGAGCTGCTGCATAATCAAGAGGCAGATGCACGGGGCACGCTTGATGAATTGCGCTTGAACGCTTGCTTCTGCTTTCTGACTGCTTTTTCTTCCCCGCATTGCTTTTGCGCTTTACTGCAGGGTGGCCACCGCTACTGCGATAATCCCTATTCCGCGGTCCGACCGTGTCAGTGGAACGTTATTAAAGGCCACTGCTACCCATGCAGCTACTGTGGTGGAGATGGTGGGGTGCTTCCTGCTGCTGCTGGCGTCCTAAGAGATATGACGGTACTATCGCCGGGGGGAACATGCAGCGCCAATGACGGCATTGTTGTGGTTAACGAGTGCATGTCTCTGCTGCATGCTTTTGCCCACTTTTGCTGTCTTCCTGCCTGCGTGAGACTGCTTGATCCTCGTGCCTGCGGCTGCGGCGCACGGGCGCGTGACATAACGAAAAGGAGAGGACTGCTCACCCTATGAGAATGCATGCCCTGGGAATGTAAGCAATCGCGTGCGTGCTCCTGGGCAAGTGTCCTCCTGAGGCACCCCACGTGGTTGAGGAGTCCCACTTGGTGCGAGGCGAAAACACGCAGCAGAACTGCACACAGCGCCCGATGGAGAGCGAGGTGGTCGGCCTGGTGGGATGGCTGCCCATCGGCTTCGCCATCGCGCCTCCAATTGCCAGCGGCGACGCTGCAAGTTGGAGGAGGGGCGGGCTGCAGCAGCCAAACGGCGCAGCATCGCAGCTGCATGCAGGCCAGGAGCTGCGGTTCGTGGCCAGCAAGTCACCATGGCGCGGGCAGCTGGTGGTGGCTCCCCCGAGCGGCGCGGGCGGGGACCCAGCAGAGACCGCACCTGGAGAGCTGCAGCTCACGCCAGCAGGAGCATGGAGCACGGACCTGCTCGCGGCGCTGGCGCGCATGGTCAGTAAACACGCAACCATGGCGCCCGGGACGCCAGCGGTGGGCGCGCCTGCGTGGTGGACTGCTGCTGGGTCTGTGGGACTGTTGGTCGCTGTGCGCGTTGCTCATGGTCTCAGTGGCTCTGTTCCTGCCAGCGGTTCACTGCTCCGTGCACACGCAACGCATGCAGGCGATGGAGCAGCGTGTGCGCGTGCTGGCCAGGACTCTGTGTGTGGACCTTTCCGTGGGCGTGGCGGCGGTGCAGCTGGTGCTGCCGACATCCGGCTGGGGCGCCACGCACCGCTGGAAGGGCAGCGTCGCCGCGGCGCTCGTGTTCAACTGGCTGATGCCGCTGCCCATGCTGGCTGGGACAACAGCACTGGCACCTGGGCAGGTGCGTGGCGTAGCGTGGCGGCTCGCACCACGCCGTGAGCAGCACGGTTTGCAGCGGCGGTCTGGGCACTCACTGTGTGCGGCGTGGGGCCGTGCGTGCGTGCGCAGGCCACCGTGGGCGACGCAGGGCACATCCAGCAGCAGCAGCACCATCTACAACAGCAGCAGCATGGGCCGCTTGAGGCGTGGGCGCTGGAGCTGGTGCAGCGGGTGGAGCGGCTCAGTGTGGTGGCGCCACCCACGCGGCAAATGTACACGTAAGCAGGGGGCGCGAGCTGGGATGTGTCTGTCAGGCCAGCGGCTGAGGGCTAATGCGCACAGGAGCATTATTACCGCTCCCTCACCCGCATCACAGCATCTGATTGTGTCTGTCAGGCCAGCGGCTGAGGCACGCACAGGAGCATTACCACTCCCTCAGACGCATGTGCCACACCTGACAGCCTCTGATTTATAGGCAGGAGGGAGAGGACCAGACCGTGCCGTGAGCCACAATGACAGAGGCAGGTGTTCCATAGTCCGTGGCTTGAACCATGTTGTGCGACACCCGCCCCTGCTACTCCACGACGTGCACCGCAGCCTGGAGGCCTGCTTCAAGGAGCTCCCCACATGCAAGCACGACCCCCCGCGCCCAGAGATGCTCTTCCCTGACGGCGACCCCCCCTGCCCGTCGGGGGAAGGAGCACCAGCAGCTGCCCGCGCGGCGCAGCAGCAGCGGTTTGGCGCGTCACTGCATGGGGTGCCTGAGCAGGTGTTAGGGTCCATCCTGGGCATGCTGGACCCTAGGAGCCTCGCCAGGATGGCGTGCACGTGCAGGTCAGTCGGGGGGTGTGCTGGCAGCAGGGCCATCTGTTCTCCTAAGCTCCTCGGCGGGGCCCTGTCCTCGTTCCTGACAGCCGTGTGGCGAAGACTGGCCACTCGAGGCTGCAGTGTGCACATACGTGCGCACGTGGCGAGAGTGTACGTGTGTGCACGTCATTGACGCAGGTACATGTCGGTCGTTTGCTGGGACACGGCGCCGGGCATGCAGCTCACGCTCTACCCACACCAGGTGCGCGCTGCTACTGCCCTTAGCAACCCTTTAGTTGATTAACCTTCCTCATCCTCCATAGTGACGTATCCACTTCGACGTTTAGACCCCGCCATGCGCTCCCCAGGCAGCAAGAGCAGCAGCAGCAGTGGGTCTGCTGCAGGGACCTGCCACACTGACGACCGTCGCTCCCCTGCTCCCAAACACCACGCACACACCGCAGCGTGCCGCCATCCGCTGGATGGTGCTGCACGAGCGCCGCCGCGCCCCCTCTGCCGCAGCTGCACCTGCCGGCCAGGCAGCGCCCGCAGCAGCAGGCGGCAGCGCCCTGCAGGACGCGGAGGAGTGGGCCCAGTTCACAGCGCCTGCGTCCCTGCAGCAGCACGCGCACCACCATCAGCAGCACCACCATCAGCAGCCTCAAGTTGGAGCTGGGCAGCAGGTGGAGGAAGCTGTGCGGCAGCTGGGCGATGCCGTGGAGGCGTGGGCGGCGCAGGACCCCGTGCATCGCGCCTTTGTCACACAAGACGGACTGCACGTGTGGCTCAACCTGGTGCGTGCGATGTCCATGGCCCGTGCGATGTTTATGGCCTGTGCGATGTCCATGCTCTGACAAGACAAGTGAAGCAAAAAACGCTCAGTTCATGTGCACGCTGTGGTGGTGGAGGGTGGAGGGTGTCATGAACGCAACTGTGGGCTGGCTCTTGACCTGTGTGCCTGCTGCTGTGATTGAATATGCCCTGGCTCTGCCGCTGCACTGCTGCACTGCTCTCAGGCGACGGGTGAGCTCAGCCTGGAGGCGCCGCCCCGCACCCGCCCGATGCAGGGAGGGCTCTTTTGCGACGAGCCGGTGAGTGCGCTTGATGCACTGCTGCCAGGCGCCTGCAGCTGCGCGCCTGCACCAGGCTTCAGAAAAAGGAACAGAAAAAGCTTTTGGGTGGAAGATGCACTCATGCACTTCGTCATTGAGTGAGTTTGCAGTCGTACCCTCACTGCACGCCTGCCCCACTGCAAACGGGCTCCCAAAACCCCCATGCAGGGTCTTGGCAAGACGGTGACGGCCATGTCACTCATCCTCAAGACTGCCGGCCACACGCCCCAGCCCCCGCCGGGAGCTAAGGTGCGGCGTGAAAGCATGCTGCTGCTCCCTCTCCTCCGCACCACTCCACCCGCTCAAACCTCAACGCTGCGCTGTTCCCGCAGCATTACCGCATGCTGTACCCACACTCGCGTGCTTAAAGCCCCCCTGCCGCCCTTGCATTTGTGCTGTTGCGCTGCACAACACCTGGCGACGCAGGTGGCGTGGGTCACGGACGCCCAGGGCCGCCGCCTTGGCTCCTACACCCTCCCCATGCTCCCCACCACCACAAGCACCAGCCTGGACGCGGGCAGGGGCGCCTCCCGCACCGCCTCCAGCATCCCGCGGCCCACCCAGCCACCTGCGCCACCCGCCACCACGCGCGCCGCACACTCCTCCGCCTCTTCCTCCTTGCTCGCCCCCCAAGCACCCCTTGCAGCCCTCCCCAACACCTTGGAACAGCAGCAGCAGCAGCAGCAGCAGCAGCAGGCGAATGGGATGTCAACCTCCAACGGCCCCCCTGCCCGCACGCTCACCACTGCCAGTGACGTCAGCAACAACAACGTGGGCGGTGGGGCGGGGCCCAGTGCTGCCAAGCCGCGCTCCCGGGCTCAACAGGCTGCGAGCGCAGCAGGCGGCCCTGGCCATAGTAGAGGCGGTGGTGGTGGTGGTGGGGCTGGTGGTGGTGGTGGGGCTGGTGGTGGTGCGTCTGCGGGAGATGGCATAGGGAGGGGAGCAAGTAGCGGCGGGGCCGAGGGCGCAGCAGGAGGGCGCCCAGGGGTGTCGATGCTGGTTCAGTGCGAGGCGTGTGACAAGTGGAGGATCCTGCCCGGTGACACACAGGTGAGAGAGCGTAGACCTGCTCTCTGCTTGCCACTCATTGGCCTCTGGCGTGGCAGGCTGAGGTCACAAGAGGCAACGGCATGCGCATTGTCTTGCCGTCGCCTGCACGCCCATTGTCGCATGTTGCAGACAACCTGCGCTCTGCCACCATGCGCATGTGGCTCCACGCAGGTGGACGAGGAGGCGCCTTGGTTTTGCGACCTGCACCCAGACCCGCGCCTGGCCCTGTGCAGCACTCCCCAGGAGGACCTCTCCGCCTTCCAGGAGTTCGACAAGGTGCGCCGCAAAACCTCGTTGCTCCTGCGCCAGCGCTCTGGATCGCCTGCGTAAGAGGTCAAGCACATCAGGAGCACAGCAAGGTCATCGCCATCATCATCATGATTGCATGGCGTTCACGACAGGTGTCATGATGCTGCAGCCGTCACGAAAGATCGCCAGGCAGGCCTCGCCAAGCAAAGTTCACGCCAGTGCACGTAGTGCACAGTACCGAGCC
>QAXK01006503.1:0-12053 GCA_004335735.1 Chlorella sp. KRBP
ACCACTACCACAGCAGCAGCAGCAACAACAGCAGCAACAACAGCAGCAGCGGCAAATGCGGATGGGTGCAACGTGGTAATCGTGCGCAGGTCAGCCTGTACCGCGGCATCGGCGCCGTCACTGGGCTGGTCGCCACCGCCATCTCCCCTCGTCTGCAGCGCGCGGTGGGGCTGGTGCCTAGCGGCGTGGTGGGCAGCGCGGGGCAGCTGGCCTGCCTGCTGCTGGGGGCGGGCCCCGTCATCCTGGCGGGTGTGATGCAGCCAGGCGGCCCTGGGGACCTGCAGCCAAGTGTGGGTGAGTAACCTGCCTGCTGCTGGGGGCGGGCCCTGTCATCCTGGCGGGCGTGGTGCAGCCAGGCGGCCCCGGGGACCTGCAGCCTAGTGTGGGTGAGTAAGGCCAACGCTGTGATTGCCTGCCTGATTGAACACCAACGCTGTGATTGCCTGCCTGATTAGACACCTGCCTGCGCACATGCAAGCATTCACGCTGCTTGTACAGGCGTGCTGTTTCCGCACTGACGTTCACCCTGCGTGCCTGTCCAATGACAATCGGCCGTGGTTGTGTTGGTGGTTATGCGCGCAGGCCTGGTGCGGTGCCTGATTGCGGGTGTGGTGGCGTCCCGCTGCGGCCTGTGGCTGTACGACCTGGCCCTCACCCAATTGATGCAGGAGCGCATCCCACAGCAGGAACTGGGTGAGCGCTGCGCCTTGATTTGGGTAGCGACACGCATGCATTGACCTGCCTGGTAGAGGTCCCGACGGCTCTTGGAAGCGCTCTGACTGCTCATTAGACCTTTTTGGCATTTGCTACAGCACTGCCGTCGCCGGTGCACCTGCTCTAACCAAAACAGCTCAGCTCGAACAGCTAGCTCAAGTGCTAGCTGTTCAGCTCAAGTGTTCCTGGTGCATGCCTGTTCACGTTGCCGCGCAGGCGTGGTGTGTGGGGTGCAGTCCAGCCTGCAGGCCGCCTTTGAGATGCTCGCCTTCCTGGCTGGGCTCTACTATCACGACCCCAAGCAGTTCTACTACCTGCAGGTAAAGCCACGCCGTTGTGGGAAGCGTTGGTTGGCCGTGGGCCACACACACGCACCGCCCTCTGCCTTGCGCCACCGGAGTTGTTAATTGCTAACGCAACTTGCGTTGTGCTGATGCTACAGAGCACACGCCTCAGCTTAGGCAGAGTCCACTAGCGTGCACGTGGCGGTGCTGCGGTCCCTTGCTTCGCAGATCCTGTCCATCGCCATGGTGGCGCTCTGCTTCCTGCTGTACGCGCGCTTTGCCATGGCAGACAGCTGCGGGCGCCGCCCCCGAGGGCCTGAGTACACGCCAGTCGCTGCACAGTCCACGTGATCCCTCTGCCTACCTCCTCCCGTAGTGTGGCTTAGCTATCTGTCTGCTACGTAGCGTGTGCGGTGGCGGACTTCCTGCTTTCTGCCTTCTGCCGCTGCCTTCTCCCTCTGCCTGCTTTCTCCCGCCTCCCGCTGCCTGCCCTCCCTGTTGCGTCCCGCTGCCTGCCCTCACCTCCCCCACCTTGCTGTGGCTTGAGGCTCTGCTTGCTCAAACTGCTCACATTCCTAGTAGCACTTTTGAAAAGCTCGCGATGGTACAATGATCAGATATTTGTTTGCACTGCAATTGATACGTCCGCCTGCCCAGAGCACGACCACAGGCAGCCAGACACTCGCATCACCGCCGAGCCAGCTGCCGCCTCAGCAACTCCAGCGCCGAGTCCAAAGCCTCGTCCGCATCCGCGCCGCCGACCTTGGCTGCGGCCACGGCGCTAGCCACCGCTTCCCGCACCGACGACCCCGCATCCGCCGCGCCCGCCGCGACCGAGCTTTCACTCAACTGCCCGTCCGCCTCCTGCTGCGCTGGCCCTCGTTCCCCATCATCCGGCTCACGCGGCAGGTCGTCGCGCGAATCCCACGGCGACGGCGCAGCCGCTTGCTGCGCAAGCCACGCGTCCGGCACCGCGGGGCGACCCGCACCCTCCTCCGCCATCACCCTCGCGACGCTCAGCAACGCCTCCTCCGTCAGCGACGACGACTGCGCCCCGTCCCCCCCTTCCCTCACCCCTTCCCCTTCCCACCCGCTCGCCACGCCTGTCGCCGCCGTCCCCACCTCCCCCACTGCCGCCTTGTCCGCCTCGTCCTCCCATGGATCGGGAGGAGGGGGCGACGCCGCATCGTAGCCACGCAGCGCCGACGCGAGAGGTGACTCGCTCAGCTCGCGCCACGCCGCCGCCGTGTCCTCGCCCATGCCCCAGTCGGCCATGTCCACGCTCGACAAAGTGCTCGAGGTCCAACGCGTCGCAGCGTCGCTGGAATCCGGCGAAGCTGCAGCGATCGATGCCCCGTCCGCCCCATCCTCTCCTTGCTCCTGCTCCTCCTGTTCCCCCACCTCCTCCTCCTCCTGCGCTCTATCGCGAAAAACTGCAGGCTCTGAGTCAGACGCTGGTGGCCCCTGCTCCTTGCCCGCCTCCTGATCTGCTGCCACAGCGTCGTCGTCGGTTTGCCGCTGCGAGGGCTCAGATGCGGGCGCGGGCAGCGCTGTGAGTGGGCCCCAGACGTCTGCCTCCGACGATGACAGCGCTAGGGACCCTGAGGGACCCAGCGCACTTAGCATCGTAGAGGGCGTCGCCACATCCCCCTCTAGCAACGCGGGACCTGTGCTGCTGGCGGTGGCGCCTGCCACCGCGTACGTGCCGGCGGTGGAGGCAGGGGTCGAGGCGGGCCACTGCTGCTGCGGGGGTCGGGAGAGAGGTGGAGAGGTGCTGCTGGTGGGCGCGCTGAGCTCCTGCTGCAGGAAGCCTGCAGGAAGGTGGTGGGGCCAGCAGGTGGGAACAAACAGGAGCGTTTGCTGCCTTTGGTGTGTGTGTGTGTGTGTCGAGCTTGCCAGAGATGTGTGGCTATCTATGGCAAGCAGACATGCATAGATGATCATCACCATCACGCGTACACCCCTGGTCTACCCCCCAGCTCCCCCGCTGCCCCCTCAGCCCCCCAATAAGTCAGGTGAGCATACTATCGTGTGCGGCACGTGGACACGTGGTGAGCACACGTGGCTGCTTGCACCACCCCAGTGGTGAACGGCATCCATGGGCGAGTGGAATGGTGAGCACGGGCGAGTTTGCATGCTGTGCCCAGCACGCCCTCCCGCCCTCTCTGCCCCTTATGCTCCCTTCACCCCGTTTCCCGCACGCTGCACTCACTGCTCCTGTGCCCAGCACGCCCTCCCGCCCTCTCTGCCCCTTATGCTCCCTTCACCCCGTTTCCCACACGCTGCGCTCACTGATCATGTCCCCTAGCCGCACGGCCAGCAGGTAGTTGTTCTGCGCGCGGTTGATGGTCTTGTTGAGCGTCTCCTGCACCTGGCGCTGCGTCTGCGCAAACACAAAGTGGGCAGGTAGAACTACATATGCCCTTAAGGCGTCCAACCAGGTCCAAACACGTCCTTCGCGCTCTGCACCTCTGGACCCACACCCACACTGTGCCACTGTCAAGCGCACTCACCCGAAGCGTGGTGCTCACAGCCACCTCATCCCCCGCCTGCTGCCTCTGTGCCGCCCACGCCTTGAGCTGCTGCACCCTCTCCAGCAGCCGGTGGCTCCTCTTGCTGCACGTCTGCGCTGCATGCACGCACACGCCACGGACGCAGCCACACACACCACGCCCGCACGTCAAGGCGGCTCGCTGGTGCGCTGGAGAAGCCTACCAGGGTCAAAGTTGCACGCTTCCGAGCTGTGGAGGTGTGTGCGTGGTGCGCTGGAGAAGCCTACCAGGGTCAAAGTTGCACGCTTCCGAGCTGTGGAGGTGTGTGCGCCCGACCTGCAAGCGTGGTGAGCGCGTCTACGGCTCACCAGTCTCCACGGCCCTGTCCCGCTCCTCCTCCAGCAGGCGCAGCTTGGCCCAACGCGACGCCACTGCAATGTGCACACGGCACGGAGGGCCTTGGGACTGCATCACACGATGGCAAGCGATGGAGACCCTTCGGGACAGAATCTCACTCACGAGCTGTGGGAGCGTCGCCGTCGCTGCACGCCACCACCACGACTCGTCTTGGTGCACGCTGGACGCTGCTCGGGCGCGCGAGCGGTGCGGCTCGCCGGGGCTGTCCACATCTAGACTGTGCAATCCTCTGCGTGTGCAGCATTCCTCAAGCTCCTGAATACATAGACCCTTGGTCTGTGCACAGCGGCTTCCCAACATTGACATTCCAAAATGCGCCGCGTGCACAGCACGCCAGATTCAAGTCAAGCTCCGCCAGGTGCCGCACCCGCAACGATACCCTGGACCAGCTGCTCGCTCAGCGGCCCCGCAAGGCTGGACCACAACCACGACCGTATCTGCGCCTCCGTGAGACTCCCTGCTGTCGCCGCCGCCCGCGCCCCGCTCCCGCTGCCGCTGCCCCCACCCCCGCCCCACGCGCCAGCAAGGAAAGCGCCCGCGCCCGCGCTGGAGGGCTCGTCAGGCAGGCCAGTGACGACGGTGAGGGAGCCGAGGGAAGGCAGCAAGCCCTCCCACGCGTCGAGGCTCAGTGCTTCGGAGGCGGCGCCTTGGCTCAGCATGGCGGGCAGAAGCGGGCGTGGAGGGGCTACTGGGTCGCTGTGCGGTGCGCCGTGGCTTGGATGGTGCTCTGCAAGCACTATCCAGCAAGCAAGACGGGAGGCAGTCGTGGGAAGGCGCCCAGGATGTTGGGAACGTTGCGCCTTTTGGCCCCAGAGCCCCCACGCAGTGCAACGCTCAGTGCAGCGCCAGGTGATCTACCTACGCCTCTGCGCATCACGCTCATCCGCTGGATGGTAGTTGATGCAGGCAGAGCACCTGGCGAAACTAATGCGTTGTTGTTGCAGGGGCGCCTGCCTCACCTGTGCTGCTGCCAAATGCACCACCGCCAGCTCCGCCACGCACCCAGGGCACCTGCAGCTGCCCCTCACCCTGCCGCGCCCCCCTTCCCTCACCCGCACTCCGTAACCTTTCCTCGCTGCTGATCCGTGCTGCCCTGGTTGCCGCGGCCTGACGCCCCGTTTGCAAGCTACATGCACTCCCGCCCCACATGTCCTTGCTGCTGCGCGGGCGGTGGTGTTGGCTCAGCGCTGGCGACAGTGCGGGCACAGGACCCTGCAGACCCATCTCGCCCTCCACACCTCCCTCAAGCGCCCGCCCTCCTCTGCCATACGGTGTGGGATGCAGCGTCCGCGCTGCCTCCCCATCACCCTTTCGCCCTCCCCTGTCCTGCTGTGCACGCTGAACGCCCACCCTCCTGCCACCAAACCCACCCTCCTCCCCACCCTCCTCCTCCTCTGCCTCCTCCATCACAGGTGAGTAGCGTGAGTACGGAGCCTGTGGCGACCGGTCCAAATGCACATGCACAAACTGGCGAGCAGGACTTCCCTCGTCCCCTCCCCCGTCCCTTGTACTGCCGCTGCTGCCGGGACGATGACTCATCATGTCAGGCAGCCCAGGCGCACCCACACCACGCCGCTTGCCGCCGCCGCCGCCCACCGCCCGCCCGCCACCCTCTCTGTCCTTGGTACCGTCACATTCCGAGGGCGAAGGGTGCTGTGGCAGGGGTGACGCCATCAGCACCACTGCGCCTGGGGATGGGATGGGGGCGTCATCCGGTACCAACGGAATTAACGGCGCGGTCAGCTGGGCGGACGACCTGGGCAGCTGTAACGCTGCGTGATGCTGCGCCGTGCCTGTTGGTACAGCTTGTGGGGCCATGAAGGGCACGACGTCGGCTTGCTGGGCGGACGACCTGGGCAGCTGTGACGCTGCGTGATGCTGCGCCGTGCCTGTTGGTGCAGCTTGTGGGGCAGGGAGGGGCGCAGTAGAGCCTTGCTGGCTGCGCCGCCGCCGCTGCTCCTGCTGCAGCGGATGCTGGCGGCCGTGGTCCAATGGGAGTGCGAAGGCGTTGGAGGGGTGAGAAGCGGCTTGGGAAGAGTGAGGGTGAGGGAGGGGTGCGGCGGGGTGGGCAGCTGCGCCTGGAGCATGAGAAGCTGCTTGGAGAGAATGAGGGAGGGAGGGCTTGGGAAGGTTGAGGGAGGGGTGAGTGAGGGCGGGGTGGGCAGCGATGCCTGGAGCGTGAGAAGCAGCTTGGAACGAGTGAGGGAGGGGTGCGGCAGGGTGGGCAGCGGTGCCTGGAGCATGAGGGTGCGGGTGAGAGTGAGTGAGGGCGTTGGTGGGCAGTGGGTGGATGCCTGGAGCGGGCAGCCACGGTGCGTGGTGCGGGTCCCGTGGAGTGCGAGGGCTGGGGTCACGTGCGCCTGCTTGCGATGTGCCCCTGGGGTCACGTGCGCCTGCTTGCGATGTTCCCAAGCCCTCGTCAACAGTAGGCGCGGCAGCTGCACCAAACGGCAAGTCCTGCTGCACTGACTGCTGCAGCAGCTGTTGCTCCTGTAGCTGCTGCTGCTGCTGCTGCTGCTGGGGCTCCTTCCCGCGAGCGCTGTTTGCAGACCATCCGTGGCGAGCATCAACACCTCCAACCTTACGCGCCCCAACATTGCTGCCCCCGCCCACACCGCTGGCAGAGCGCCGCGCCACCGCCACCGCCGCAGCGCTGCCGCCGCCTCGCGTCCTGCCGCCGCCGCCGCCACCGCCGCTGCCAACGCCACTTTCGCGCACGCCGCCGCCGCCGCCGCTGCCAAGGCCATCGCCACTGTCACGCACGCCGCCACCGCTGCCGCAACTGTTTCCGCCGCCGCTGCTGCCGCCCGCCCACTTTGCGCCCAGTGCCCTGGCGCTCCTCAGGTGCTGCTCCGCCGCCTGCAGGAGAGAAGAAAGAAAGAAAGGGAGCGCCGGCAGGCATGATTGAGGAAGCTGTGCTGCGGGCCCCAGCTACCGCGGTGCTGCTCCGCTGCCTGCAGGCGAGAAGAAGAATAGAAGCACAAAAGGACGAGGCAAGTGGATTCACGACGGCAGTTGGCAGACAAGTGCATACATATGTGTCCTGGTGCCCAAGTGACTGGAAGCCTGCTCTGGCCTGCGCTGGTTTCTAGTTTTTCTTGTCTCTTGTTGCCAGCACGCGGGTTTGCCAGCGCAGGCGGGGCATGCAGTGCCTGCAGCCGTGGCGGTCAGCTGCCAAGCCACTGCAGCAAGGACCAGCAAGGAGGCGCTATAGCTTGTGCGGTGCCGCAGCGCAGCGCACCTGCAGCCGTGGCGGCCCGTTGCTAGAAGCGAGGGAGGGTACAAGGGACCTGGCTGCTGCCTCCACCTCTGCATTGGGCTGCTGCTGCCGGTGCTCCTGCCCCTGCTGCTCCTCGCTATATGCATGCTGCTGCGACCGCTGCTGCTCCTCGCCATATGCTCGCAGCTGCTGCGCCTGATGCAGCGCCGGCCCTTCCCGAGCTGCCTGCTGCTGGTGCTGCTGGTGCGGGTGCTGCTGCTGCTGCTGGTGCGGGTGCTGCTGTTGCTGCTGTTGCTGCTGGTGGTGCGGGTGCTGCTGCTGCTGCTGGGCCTGTTCCTCCGGCTGCCAAGAGGGCCACCCTCGCTGCGACAACTGCCCATGGGCCGCCACGGGCGGGAGAGGAGGGCGGGTGGAGGGCCATGCGGGTGCAAGCCCCATGCTAGGGTTTGGGTTTGGGTGATGCGGCGGGAGGGCGGAGGGTGGAGGAGGCAGCGGAGGGGAGCCAAGCCATGAGGCACTGTGTGGGTGGAGCTGTGCCTGCTGCTGGTGCTGCTGGAGTGCCTGTTGCTGGTGTGGCTGCTGCTGCTGTTGCTGCTGCCGTTTGGGCTGTGTCGGCGTGGCTACAGTTGCGGGCGCAACGCCCTGCAGAGCCCAGCTCTGCGGCGGCCCGAGCATATAGCCATAGCGGTCATGGAGCTGCTGCTGATGGTGGCTGGGGGTGGCGAGCGCAGGAGGCGTGGCCCAACCGCCCGCAACCGAAAAGGGCGAGAGCATGTGCGGCTGGCAGGGCTGCTGCGGCGCCCATGTGCCCTCTCCGGGCACGACAGAGGGCGGGTGGCGGGCAGGCGTGAGGAGGGAGGCTTGCCATCGGGCCAAGAGCATCAGCTGCTGCTCTTGCTGCTGCTGCTGCTGCTGCTGGTACTGCAGGTAGTGCTGTTGTTGCTGCTGGAGGAGGTGGTGGTGCTCTGTGGGTGCGAGTTGCGGGCGCTGGCCGTCGTGAGCGGCTGTCGATCCGACGCTGCCTTGGGCGCCCCACAGGTGCTGCTCCTGGTGTTGCTGCTGTTGGTGCTGCTGTCCAAACAGCAAAGCAAGCTCGTCCAAGGTTGGCGAAAAGGTGGTCGCGCTGCCAAAGGACAGCGGTGGGAGTGTCGTGGACGGGTGGTGCGTGGATGCAGGCGGAGGTGGCAGGGGGATATCGTCGGGTGCTGCGACAGGATTGTCGTGCACGCTCCAGCTGGTGGCCAGGCTGGTGCTGGCCCCTGCATGTGTGGGCGCCTGCAGGGTGCTGCTGTAGGCCAAGGCGTGAGGCACTGCGCCGCCGAAGGAGGCGGACGCGCGGGGTGAGGACAGCGGGGAGGAGGAGGTGGAGGAGCAGAAGGAGGAGCTGGGCACAAGGGAGGGCGCTGTGCTGTGCCGTGTGCCGTTGCTGTGCTTGGCGCCTGGACCGGCGTCGGCCTGCGTCAGCGCCTGCCCGCTCTGTCCAAAGGAAAGCGCTCCTGCCCCAGACTGCTGTCCGCTGCTCCTGCCACTGCGCTTCCTGCCTTGCCCCTGTTGCTGCTGACAGTTGCTCACTTGCTCGTCCTCCTCCTCTGAGGAGAGGAGGTCCGAGAGGTGGTGCAGCAGCTGCGAGCTCGTTCCTTGCACCGGCGACTGCGAGAAGCAGCGCTCCTGCTGCGGCAGCTGCGGACCATTTTGAAGTTTGCGCAGGCTGTGCTGCGCCAGTCCGAGGAGACGCAGAACACGCTGCTCGCGTGCATGTGCTGCGCTGACGACGCCACTGGCGATGGCCTTGGCCTCCAGCGCTGCGGAGGACCGCTTGGCTGCCACCCAGGAGGCGAGCACCTGGCGCACGGCGGCGCGGTGCGTAGTAGAGGGTGGCTGCGCCCCTTGCTGCAGCTCCTCCGTAGGCATCTCTGCCCACCTGCTGTCTTTTTTGGATGGCGGGGCGCGGTTTCTGTGCGTCCGCATGACGTGGCGAGGTGGCCCAAGGCCACCAGGTGCACAGGCACGCTGCAGGACCACACTGGATCCCTGGCTGATCAGGCAGGCCAAGAAGGTGCTCCAAGGAGCGCGTGCGCGTGATCCGACGCCCGTCGCGGTGTGGGCGGCGGTGAGGGCAGGGAGGCAGCAGGGCAGTGGCCCTTAAGGGACAGGCTCAAGGCCCTTTAGCCTGAGCTGCCACTGCAGATGGATCTCTGCAGCGCATCGCTTTGAATTAATTTGCCGTACCCGTTTCACCAAAAACACAACCACACGAGGAGAGAGCGTGCGAAAGGAACGACACGGATCGAATTCCAGACAGGCGTGAAGTGTCAGCCCCAGAATGCGCACGGCGCGCCCATCGTAGACCCGACAGTACACGCACGCAAGAGAGCAAAGGGGCACGCACGCAGCGGTGTGGCGAGGCGCAGCCAGCATGCGGCTCTCGCGGGCGTGCGCCGGGCTGCTGCTGCTGTCGCTGGCGGCCTGCCCTCGGATCAACGGTGCATCAGAGTCCCACACCGACGACGCGACGTGCCAGCCCCAGGTCGACAGCGCCTGCCTTGCGCGAATCGCCAGCCTCGCACAGCTGTGAGTAGAAGCCTCGCAAGTGGCACTGTGGGTGGCGGCATGTACCAGATAGTCGATCCGACTTCGGTGGCAAACTGGCGATGCGTGGCCGCACGCAGGAAGCCCACGGTCCTGACGGCAACGTTGTTCAACAACCTGACGGCCTCCTTCTTCTCCTGCATCGGCACGGGGGAGGGCGGCGTCCTGCGGGTGAGCACACGCCGCGACGCATGAGCTCACAGGAGCAGCAGGATGCGGCACAGCTCACGCTGGAGAGGTGCATGCGTGCACAGCATCACCTGCCACCTGCGTGCCACCCTGCCAAACCTGCAGCCGCTGCGCATCATCATGCCCGCCGAGACGAGCGCCAGCCTCGCAAAGGCCCTGCCGGCCAGCAAGGCGCTCACAGGCTGGGACGTGGAGGTGACGGCCCAGCCCTTTGGCAACGTGGGCTCTGGCGTGCTCACGCTGTCCGAGGAGACGGGCCGCACGTACTACGACGCATGGTGCGCGACGTGCGGTACAGGTGTAGTACAGCCTGCGGGGCCACAGGTGGATGCAGGTGGTGGCCGCAAGGTGCAGGGCGGCAAGATGTGGCATGCATCCTTTCCGGGGTGACCGGCAAGGCAGCAGCAGCGGAACCATGCAATGCTGCGCTGCTGACGCTGGCGCCGGGTGTCTGCTGCCTTGTGGTGTGCGCAGGGGCACGGATAACACATGGTCCGTCGATTTGGTCCAGGCGGGCATGGTGGAACCCTTGGACAAGTATGTGTCCTTCGACCCAGCGATACAATGGCTGGACATCCTCAGGTGGACGTGCGTTGCGAGGCTTGATGCACATCTGCTTGAACGAGCTGGGAAAGTGGCAAGTCGCCACCTTTCCATGCGCCATGCCCTGCCCGCTTGCCCAACACACATCTCCATGCCATGCCCGCCTGCCCCGCCACACACCGCAGCTACGTGCGGTCGTCCTCTGCGGTGTTCAACTCGTCCGTGATTGGCATCCCCATCGCCACCTTCCTTCAGAACCTGTGGTTCCGAAAGGACGTCTTCGCGCGGGCCAACCTGCAGCCGCCCACCAGCTGGCAGGAGTTTGCGCAGGTGGCCAAGGCGCTCAACGGCACCGACATGGACGGAGGTGTGGGCCTAGGGTTAGGGTTAGGGTTAGAGGCGCTGGCCAGGTCGTTCAGCGGCTGAAGCACAGGCGGCAACAGCTGCATGTGGCCCCACTGTACTTTTTGGCGCGCGCAGATGGAGTGGGTGACTACGCATTGTGCTCTGGTGTGGCCAACGTGCTGTCCCAGATCCTGGCAAGCATGACCCAGACTCAGGTGAGGTGACAACGTCAACACGTGGCGTGTGTGGCGCTTGCACAACAGGGCGGCCATCTACACCTCCAGGTTGGCAGCAAAGTGTTGTGCTCTGGCAGGCGGCTGCTCTACCAACTGCTGCATCAGCACGTGGTGCGGCTGTCTCACTGCCGCGGCTGTGGCACGGCTTCCCATGCACAAACGCCATGCCCGTCCTGGCCCCGCCCTTCACGCTCGCAGGGCACTCAAACGGGGTGGCTGTTCGATCCCGGCACCATGCACCCGTTTGTAGACTCGCCGGTGAGCTGTATGCCATGCTCTGCGGGCCTTTGCATCCATAAGGGCAATCATAATCAGCCCAATCCATGCAGCACCAATGCCAGCGCCAGCGCCAGTGACGACCCGCCACCCACAACTCGCACAATTTACCACTCCTGGCCATGCGCCCTCACCCTCCAAACGCAGGCTTTCCTAGAGTCTCTGGACCTCATCCGCCAGATCATGCCCTACAACGCTGGCCAGTTGTTAACTGACGAGGCGTCGCAGGACAGCAACCCCTTTGTACTACGCAAGTGTGCCATGCAGATCTACGGAGTCAGCACCTTCAAGGTGCGCGTGCGTGCGTGCGTGCGTGCGTGCGTGCGTGCGTGCGTGCGTGTGCTGTGTGGCTTGCCAAAGGGATGGCCAGCCGCTCTGGCAGCATCAAGGTGCCAAGCTGCGCTGCTGACCTTTACGTGCGGTGCAGCCATCGGTGGGCAGCTCATGCCCACAGTTCATAACCATGCCAGGCACCAAATCTCAGATGTGGACGATTGTGTACTGGCAAACACAGCCACACCTGCAGCCGTACCATCAGTGTGCTTGGGGGCCTCACGCTGCTTGTTCTCCTACGCAGGCCGCTCAGCTGACTGGCAAGATGGGCGGCATTGTGGGCACGGCGCACCTGCCTGGCTCCTCCATCGTGCTCGACCGCACGACGGGTGAGTGTGTGTGTGCGCTTGCAAACGGGGCGGCCCAGCCGCGGCGACCAAGGCAGCACGGATCAGCAGCCAGGCAATAGTAGGCA
>QAXK01006506.1:0-11318 GCA_004335735.1 Chlorella sp. KRBP
TGGTTTATTCTGGCTGTATCCCGGTGGGTAATGCCACTCTTGTTGTGGCGAACGTGCTCACGTGTAACACACACTCCCCAATAAGTCCAGGCAAGCTGGAGCGCTGCAGTACATATAAGACAACTGGTGCATCAATCCTGACAAAGCGTTCAGCAGCGCTCTAAACAGCAGCTGCCCCACGCTGATAGCGTGCTACCTGTCTGATCCCTTCCACACGTGAGCCTACCTTGAATTCCAACTCCAGCCCGCAGCGCAGGAAGATGGTTGCCAGTGCAGCTGCCCTCATCTGCACACCCCACTTGGCGGGAAATGCAGCCACCACACCGCCCGGCACGTTGGCCAACAGCAAACCACTGCCCAGCATGCCCACCACACGAGGCACCCGAAGCTGCATAGCAGTGACAGCGCAGGCGATTGTTCAGGAGGCAAGCCACATCCTGTACATTGCCACCATTGGATGCACACCGTTGTCAGCTTCATGAAACAAGTGAGAAGCTGGCAATCAAAGAACCTACGTTGCCCGCAAGTGGACTGCTCATGCCACGCACAGGGTGTGGCTCCCGCTGCTGCAGGCTGCTGCTTCTGCTAGGAGGGTCCACAGACATACTCTGTGGGACTGTCACAAAGCAGCAGTTGCGTACCCAGTGTGCTATCTGAGCTCCAGTGATTGAACATATCCAGATGACCAGGGTAGCAAAGGCTGGACTGCCGGGCAGAAAGGCTTTGCCCACAGCAAATACCAGCACTGCAGACAAGCGGGTGACAGGGCATGTGTGTTGGCAGCTAGTAACTGCAAAGCTCAGTGCATCCTCCACCAATGCCCTTGGCCATAAGATGCTGCACCTGCAAATCCCAGCCTGCTTGCAACTGCTAGCATCATACCATATGGACCCAGTGTTTAGGGTTGTATGCTGGGCGAGAGTGACATCAAAGGCCAACTGCTAGGCTCGCTCCTGTGCCGTTTCCTTGCTCACCTCCATACACCACTGCTGACAGCAGTATCATCTCCACACTGAGTGACACACCTGATACAAAAACAAAAAGAAGCAGACGTTCAATGATTACAGGTTGATGACAACGCCTTGAACCCCTGCTCCCAGCTGCCACCCAGAACTCAGCCCCCCCAGTATCAACAGCATGACTGGCTAGTTACACTCACAGGATGGTGTGGAGGGCAGCAGCTTGTCTGCAAAACTCCTCCATCTCGGAGGAGGCTCACTGAAAGCTGATCCACCTTCTGATTTCAGTTCACCGCTGCCATGTCGATGCCTGAGCCCATTGTGCTGCACTGCTGTTGTCCCTGATGTGGCAACCGGGCTGAGCTGAACCACTGAGGCATCACCCTTGCTGACCATTGTGCTGACTGCTTGTCAGGGTGTGATTCACAATTAGGGCCACCGAGCACAGAGCGTCATGTGCCGGACTGGACACGTTCTCTTTTCGGCAACTGCATCTCACAACGCCACTGAGG
Source organism: Chlorella sp. KRBP (assembly GCA_004335735.1). Taxonomy (NCBI): domain Eukaryota; kingdom Viridiplantae; phylum Chlorophyta; class Trebouxiophyceae; order Chlorellales; family Chlorellaceae; genus Chlorella; species Chlorella sp. KRBP. The sequence continues at coordinate 1,472 of QAXK01006506.1, forward strand.
ATATACTGACGGTCAGGCACGGTAGTTGACAGGCTGGCACAAAAGTTGGTGGATTGATTGCAGGAATGACAGCGATGCCATCGTGGCGACAACAGTCCAAGCATGCATCCCACATGATGGTGACTAAGACAGTTGCAGCAGAACTCCCAACTGTCAAGAATCGTCACTGGGGTGACCAGCAAGACTTACAAGCCAGTGCGCTTGGAGTTTGTATTGACCAAGTCACTATCATTATTGTTATTATTATAATTATCCAGGGGCATGAGTGCTGAAACCAGGGCATGCATATGTGCAGCTCTAGGTCTGTACCCACACACCCAAGCCATGGCGATGCCGGCAAGGCAAGGCGATGCTCACGGGCAGGGTGTGACAACTGTCAGCATACAGGACTGGGTGCCACCACGCTGAGCACGTGCATCTGCAGTCCCAGTAAGTGCATGCTCACAAGGGGGTTGAAATGCTGTAACTGGTGTAGGTGTATTTTGTTCATGACAGCATCTGCCATGGGTTGGCTGCTGACCAACCAGTACATACCACAACAGGCACAGTGCTGGCACGAACCCAGCCGAGTTGGAAGACAATGGAGCAGTCAACCTTTCACAACAGTCACGTAGAGGGAGTTCGAAAGGCACAGCACTCTAAACAACTGCATCACAGCCACTGCTGGACAAGGGCAGACTTGCAACACAGGCAGGCATGCATGCAGGCTTGCATGCATGATCCGTTCCTTCGAGTATGAGGACGACACAGGAGCCCCCGTGATTTGTCCAGTTGCTGTCTCCAGATGGTGTCATTCACATCGACAGTTGCCACACATCTGTCACACCAAAGTTCAAAAGTGGCTGCAGGCAACGTTTGTTTGTGCTGGTCCTGTCAGTGGCCGCAGCCTGGGACCAGGGTGTGTGCTGCCGCTGCTGGTGTCTGTGATTTCAGCTGCAACATTCAACCTTCAACATTCAACTTTCACTGCGGCTGATATAGCTACAAACCAACACACGGCAGCACAGCCTAGTCTAGCACTCTGAGTTGCAAATGGCACCAACCATGGTGCCCATTAGTAGCTTGGCAACTGGGCCTCCAACTCGGCCACCCTAGCTTTCAGTGCTGCCATCTCAGCTTCTAGTGCTGCCTCTCTGCTGCTTGGTGTTGCTGCTTCTATTGCTGGCTTGTAGGGCGTCATGAGGTTCGCACTGAAGGCTTTCAGAGCGTCAACCCCCCGCACTTCCTCCTCTAGTAGCGGCAGCTTAACCAAGTGGAAGTCCTCATACAGGTCATGGAACTGCTGTAAGTACTTCTGCTGCATGCGCACGCGGGCCTCCAGCAGCCGAGAGCCAGAAGCTGCAAGAAACACATAGCAGAGCATGTATACAGCAGTTTAATATGTCAGAAAGACCCATGACTTAGACAAACCCAATGCGCTCATGCAATTGCTGCGCACCAAAGGCCTGGATGTGCGGGCATGGTTTGCCTGCACAACCTAGCCGCAGCTGAACACCATCACACTGTCATATACACAGCCAACATCTGGACACAGCCAAGATCTGGACACACCCATCGCACTGTCATTACACAGCCAACAATACCCAAGCAGCCAACAGCTGGACCTTGAAACTTGGGCAACACTCTTGAACATGGGCTGTGTTACAGAGCACTAACGGTCAGGGAAGGCTGCGGGGCTCACCTGCTTCTGGGAAGATCAGCTGGTTGATGATGATGTTGCGCACATCTATCTCATAGCGTGCCAGCTCCTGCACGACACCAGAGAAGGCAGCACATCAGTTGGCTGAGGCACGCATCTGCAGGCTTAGGCACATCATGCACCATGATCTGGGCTGTGCCCCAAGTGGCCACTATATGCCAACCCTGGAATGTGGCCCACAGTGCCACCCACCTGCACCAGGCGCTCTGTTTCATATAGGGACAGGAACTCTGGGATACAGACACCCACAAAGGTGGTCTGGTCTGGATCCTTGAACTGCTCGTTGACCTGCACATGTGTACAGCACACCACAGGAGCAGGTGGATACATGGCGCATGGCATGCCTGCTTTTCACCCCAGCAAGCTCACCAGGCCGCGACCTCCAGGCTGCAACCTTGAACACAACCAACCGGCAACAACCAAGCAAAGCAGTTGCTTGCGCTCTGGTCAATCACTGCTGGTCAATCACTGCTGGAGCCACATGAGTGGGCCCCACCAGCCTGAGCTCAGACATGGTGTGAAGGCCTGCCCCCAGAATAGGATCCTGCCACAACCCAGATCAAGAAGCAACTGCAGCCTGCTGCCTGATACATGGACACCATGCTGTGGCAACCACCACACTGAGCTTGCACAGCCACGGCCTGACTGTGTCGGTGAGCCTGCTCAGTCCTGTGTGGCCTACCTTGCGCACGACCTCCAACATGCCCTCCAGCTTGCCAGCTATCTGGTCCGCCACGTTGTCATCAGGGCCCATGCCCATCAGCCGGCTGACCTGCAACACACAGCAGCACACAGCAGTCAGCCACCCGTGGGTGTGGGTGCCAGACGCGGCCATGTCACCGTCAACTGCTGCTGCACAACAGACCACGTGCATCCGTTGTCGGACTGCACCTCCACAGATGCCACAACACATAACGCAGCCACACAGGATCAGATGGGAGTGCAGAGTCAACTGGCCCGCACCTGCCCCATCATGTTGCCCACAGTGCCCTTGAGCGTCATCAGCTTGGCTAGGCCCTTCTCCAGCAGCGTTGGGAAGTTGAGCAGGCGCAGGGTGTGGCCGGTGGGTGCTGTGTCGAACACAATGACCTCATAGTCCATGTTTTGCACCTGCACAAGGGGGAACAAGGAGCCAGGACAGGCAACCAAGGTGGTTGGGTGAAACACAGCAGGTGATGACTAACTGGCCCCATAGCTGACATGTCTTGCATTGGTCATCAGGGCGCCAGCAACTGTGTTCCCCACCAACGACTGGATCTGCCAGCTACAACAGCTGGGGACACAACAACGCAGCTCATGTTGGCAAAGCAGCAATGCGGCCTGCTGCTGAATGACATGAGGCTGTCAACCAGGGGCCACGAGACAAGTATGCATCTCCTGGGCCTGCCTGTTGTCAACAAAGCCAACTGCATAGCTACCTTTCCGTCAGTCCCATGTGTTCTGCGATCGGTCGCATTGTAGCAGCACGCCCCACCTGCTTCAGGACCTCAGCAAAGCTCATTGCCTCGTCAATGCCTGGGATGCTGCCTGCCAGCTCGGTGAGGAAGCTGTCCTGAGCCCACTCCATCTGCTCAAAATCCGAGGTGTCAGGGGTGGGGTCGATTTCCTGCATGCGCACAGCAGTGCAAGCAGTGTATGGTCTTCAGGTGCTAGCACCACCCACACCTCGTCACTGCAAGGTGTACACCGGCCGAGGTGCTGGGACATGCACCATGGAATATAGAGGCTGCTTGGCTGGCAGATGCTTTGGCAAGTGTGCACCACTCGCACGGCACGCACATGCCATTGCCACTGCGATGTGCACCAGTTGCTAGCCTGTGTGCATGCACCCCACAGATCAACCAAAGGCTGTCAACTATGAAGCACCAGCTCACCATAGCGTAGAGGTTGCTGAAGCCCTCCACTTGGGTTGGTGTCTTGGTAAACTTCTGCCTGAATGCGTCGCTCAGATTGTGTGCGGGGTCCGTGCTGATGATAAGCACACTCTGCCTGGCCTGGGACAGCTGCACAGCAAGGCTGCTTGAGCAGGTGGTCTTGCCCACACCACCCTTCCCGCCAACCCAGATCCATTTGAGGCTCTTCTGATCCAGGATATTCTGCAGGGTTGGCTCGGGGGCACCGTCCATATCCATGCTGACCTGCTGCTGTGCTGCTACTTGACTTGCACCACGTTGCGCGTGGTCCTGACCACAGTTGTAGATCCTTTGAAAGACTGATTGTGAAAACGCGGCTGTTACTGCAGGCCTGCGGCGCCCCCAAAAGTGGTAGCAAGGCAATCAGCTAGAATGATCCATGCATGAACAAATGAGTAAGCTCATGCTCCAGATGTCAGCTGACAGCTTGGAACAACACGTTGAGGTTATCTGAAAGTAGATGACGGCCGCAACGCGTCCTCACTCAGCAGGCCCAGCTCACCGGATGAGTCAACAGACAACAAAACCAAGCGGGGAAGTCCTCGGAGTGCTGTCTGTGAGTCTTGAGCCAATTCAGGAGAAAGAAGTGGCAAGTGTGCAGCAGAAACGTGCATGCACTGCTGCTGTTCAAGGCCAACAGTGTGATAGGTCTTGGGGCTCAACATTCAAGACCGCCTGATGTTGGTGCAGTTGTCCTTTAGCCTTTGATCTGCCGCTTACGTGACTGAACGAGAGAAAGGTTGAAGTTTATGACATCCTTGTACTTGTTTAACTTGCTCTCACAGGCTAGCAACCCCACAGGCCACGATCTGCTGTTTGCCAGCATGGGACAGGGTGATGCATCCACCTTAAGAGCCTTGATAACTGCGTGCTCTCGATGGCACCCTGACAGATAACTCCCTGATAAAAATCTAATATGGTGTACATCGCACCTCTCCCCAAGACTACTGCCAGGCAGTCCTCTAGTGAGCAGAGGCAGCATGACCAGCAGATGCAGCAGCAGCAGACCAGCAAGCCACGACCACCTGCACATGCAGGGACGGGAAAGCTTCAAGCACAGCCTCATATGAAGCTTCAGCAAAAGCAGCAGCAGCAGCAGCAGCAGCAGCAGCAGCAGCAGCAGCAGCAGCAGCAGCAGCAGCGGTCTGGTATACTTGGCAGGTCTAGCACAGCAGGCAAGGCAGCAAAGCTCAAGTCCAGAGCTGCACAGAGTCAGGAGCCAGACCCACAGCAACTGCTAGGTAAGCTCAGTGCGGATATCACTAGGCACACACGCGACTGCTTTGTGGCTCCCATGCAGACAGCATTGTAAGGCATCGCTGGGAGTGGACAGAAGCGCCAGACAGGTGTCATGCTTGCATGGCAGCTTGGCGCTAGCAAGCACCTTGTGCAGCATCCGGCACTGGGGTCTGGTGCCAAGAAACGTGCAACATGAAGGAATCATCCTTTTGGAAGTGAATGAAGGAATGCAATTGGCTGCCTTTCGTTCTCTGTCTGTCTGTGTGCAGCTCATCAAGCCGCACTTGCAACCCAGGTGCTGCAGAGGGAGCAAGCATTGTTGCACACCCTGCAGCTGCAACACAGCACGGCTAACCTACAGCTCCCTGCCAGTCAACAGGACGTGCAGCAGCCTGGGCAGCAGCGTGGTATCCAGTCAAAGGCTTTTGTACACACAGCAGCTGGCAGTGCGAGCTCAAATCACACATCCCCTGCCAGAAAACCAGGCCCACAGGGGCTGCATGCTGCAGGCGCAGCATCACAGCAAAGCCGATCGACAGAGCAGCAGCAGCAGCAACATGTGCAGCCGCAGCAGCAGCAGGGCCAACAAGCTCAACCAAAGCAGCCAAGGCGTCCTCCACAGCAGCAGCAGCAGCAAGAGCAGGAGCGGCCTGCCCTGCATGCCAAGAGGAGCCAGAACCACATGTTCTGGGATGCCGCCCCAAAGGCCATTGACCCTTCCAAGGTTGGTTGCAGAGTGCATGCAGTCTTATCGTCAAGCTCGTTGCTTGTGTGGAGCCTGCAAGGTGTGGGGTGTATGTGACGTGCGCAAGGCAGGATGGGGTACAGCTAGGGCACGCCATGTTCCCATCATGCCTGCAGCAGTGCGCTGGCTTGTTGTGTGTGCAGCTTTGTGAATCTGCATCAGCATTTGACTGCTGCTGCTGCTGCTCATTATGTGCAGGTCCCAGGCCTAACAGACCCACTGGCAGCCGTGTCGATAAACGGAACTGGCCCAGGCCATGCCTCAGAGACAGCTGCACACCCACAGCAGCAGCAGCAGCAGCAGCAGCAGCAAGGCCAAGTCCACAACGACTCAGGGACACGCTCCAATGTTGCAGCGGCAACAGCAGGGGACGATGAACCCTGGGGACACAGCCATGACCAGCAGCGGCGCCAGGAGCCATCCTGGTCAGGTGCACCTGCTGCAGGCACTATCACATGGGGGGGAGGAGGAGGAGCTGCTGCTGTTGACAGCCCGGGGCAACTGTCAGGCCAGCCACATGCTCTGCGAAACCAGCAGCATCACAGCCCGTCCCAGCAGCAGCAGGCTGCGGGTGGCGCTGACAGGGGTGCCGAGTTGTCAGAGGCGCTGCAAGCTGCAGAGGCCAACAGAGACCCTCTCGTCCGGATGCGCCTGATCAAGGACATCAAGCAGCAGATGTACAAGGTATGTACATCGGCACTACTTGTGGTGCATGCGCCCTAGCTGGCATGTGGCCGCAGCTGCACATGCGTTTGCCATTCATCCAAGGCTCTCCCTTCTAGAAATGCGGCGCTGGCCTGTAACGTAGCCACATGCACGTTCTTGGGTTCACCTGCTTTGAGGCAACAACAGCCTACCCAAACAGCTTGCCCTTGCCGCACTTGACTCCCCTGCTGCCCCATCTGCCCATGCATGCAGCTGGAGCTCGAGCAGCAGATAGCAGAGCGGGAGGCTGCGCGCCATGCCAGCAAGGCCTCTGCAGCAGCCAGGGAGACAGCAGAGGCTGCAGCTCGGGCTGCTGCACCCCCACCCTGGGACCCTGCCGCCAAGGCATTGGCACGTGGTGGGGGTGGTGAGCCGCTGAGAGCAGCTGATGGGGCGACTGTGACAGACCTGAGGAATCAGCGGCACAGGTGGGCTCGCAACATGGTTGAGGGTGCATTGCACAACGCATGCCGCGATCAAGAATTGATCTACTGCAGCTTCCTGTTGTGAAGCAGGGCTGCTTTCCAGTCTTCCCAACAGCCAACGCAGAAGTGGTGGTCACAGCAGTGGTCCAAAGACTGCAAATTGTGGCGCCACCGGCTTGCTTCTGACCAGCATAATACGCTGTGCTGTGCTGTGCCTGCAGGTTGCCTGTCCCTGGCCTGGAGGCGTCGAGCTCTCAGGTCTTCGGCAACGCAACTGGCTCAGCTAGCCCACCGCACTACCAGCAGCAGCCACAGCAGCAACAACCGCAGCAGCATGTCGTCTACAGCGTTTCACCGTCTGTTGCTGGCACTGCCAAAGGAAGCCCTGCACGATGTGCTGCTGCTCCCAGCTGCAGTCAAGGCTCGCCAGGAGCGGCAGCAGGAGACCTAGCAGTGCCTAGCAGTGTCAACGGACAAAGTCCTGGCGCTGCGCAGGGAAGCACGGGAGCACCGGCAGCAGCAGCAGCAGGGGCAGGGGTCCTGGGTCCAAAGGGCTTCATGAGCAGCATGCATGAGCTCCGTGCAGGCCCCTCACAGCAGCAGCGGGCATCGGCGGCAGCGACGCGGCTGCAGCTGCAGCGTGACCTGGAAGCTCAAATGGCTGAGAAAGCTGCTCGTGCGGAGGCCCAGGCGGCAGCAGACACAGCACGGGCCGCAGCCGAGGACGCAGCCCTGCAGCAATACCTTTTGGCCAAATGCAGCAGCCAGGCAGATGTGTCGCTGGTGGGGGAGGAGGCGTCTATGGTGTATGCTGCTGCCGGGCCGCTGAACGCACCTGCTGCGGCGCCAGTGGCTGTTGCCAAAGGCATCAGTGGCCCAGGTTCAGTCCGCAAGGGGCGCTGCAAGACTGTGATTGACGCCCCGTAAGTCCCACCTTCTGTTGCTCTTCAACCAATCCCTACACATAACTCGTTTGCTCCTGGCTTGCTGTGTCTTGTTTGAATGCATGTAGCCACTAGGGTGATGCCGCACATGCACGCAGACTCAGCTGCAGCGGCCTCTGCGCCACTTGTGTTCAAGCTGCATGCACCCGCGTCGCTCCTGTGTTCGCCTGTGCTGTCTTTGTCCTGACGCATGCTGGCCTTGCGCTCACCCTGTGCTGGCCTGAGGACTCAGTGCTATCTTGTGCAGACGTATGCTGGCCATGCGCTCATGCTACTATAGATTTGTGCTGCCCAGCGCTGGCCTGTGCTGATCAGTCGTGCTTCTGCTGCTCCTGCGCACCCGCAGGTGGCTGGACCAACTCAAGCCAGCTCCACACAACCCAGTGCACGTGTCTTTGCAGGACCAGCACGTTCAGCTGCAGCAGCCGATCAGCCAACTCCAGCTGGCGAGTCACCATGCACTGCCAGCGCAGCGCAGCCAGCAGCACTTGGCTGGCGGTATGCTTGCAGCAGCACCAGCTGCCAGCGGCAACCAGGCAGGGGCTCTCTGGCAGGAGGCATCCTCTTTCAAGCTGCCAGTGGGGTCTGCTAGTGCTGCTGGAGCTGGCGCTGGGTTCAGCATGGCATCTTCCACATGCCACTTGCCAGTCCAAGGGTAAGTGCTGGCATGTTACTGACATGCTGCATTGTTCATGATTGTGCTGGCCACTTGCTTGAGAGGTTTGCAAGACACCGTCAACCTGGGCTACATCACATCACACCACACTTGGTGCGAGCTGGTGTTGATAAGGACTTGTCTGTCTTGCAGGGTGACGGGTTTGCCACAGATCCACCAAAGCCTGAACATCAGCCAGCTGTCTGCAGAACTGCAGCAGGTTCAGCAGCTGCAGCAGGACCAGCTGCGCCTGTGGGAGGACTTCAAAGCACAGGCACAGGAGCTGCAGCAGCTGCTGTCTGACAAACAGGCAATGGCCGCAGACCGTGATGCAGCACGTGCAGAGCTGGCCAACATGCAGGAGCTGCTACAGCAGCAGAAGCAACTGCAGGAGGCATACGCAGTACAGCAACATGCACTGCTGGAGCTTCAGAAGCAGCAGATGCAGCCACATCAGCCGTACGCTGGTCTGCAGGCCGGTTTGCGACAGACCATGGATCAGGGCGGCTGGGAAGCAGAGGACTGTTTGGATGATGCCTTCGTGGTGGAGACCCAAATGGTACGCATGTAGTCACCAGCAGCTTGCTGAACGGACTGCACCTGCGCCCGGCCCATTTTGGGGCTGGACTGCATTTACACATGTCACACGTTGTGTGCTGGCTATGCATGAGGCATGCACAAACACAACTTTGCTTTCAGGGTTGCATGCAGATAACACACTCCTGCAGGATCTTGCGTGCTGGGCTGGAAAGTTCACTGGGCAAGTGCACTCAGGCCCCTGTATGCTTCCTTCTGTCCATGCCATAAGGGGTGAGCACGCAGCTACTGACCTGCAGCCTGATGTGTTACTATCTTGCTGCCGGTCTCTCTCTCTCAGGTGCCCATATGTTCCAACAACATACCAGAAGGGTCCGGGGACACACAGGCAGTGCCAGACACACTACCACTGCTGCAGCAGCAGCAGAGCGAGCTAGTTATGGTGACTGCACCAGGCCGCAGTCGACAGCATGCTGCACGCAACCACAAGAGCAGGTGTATTGTTGGGGGCTGGGCTTTGAGCTGCAAGACTCAACGTCAGCACACGTCTGCCTTGTGGTATCGACGTTGTTCGAGTTGAGCCTGTGGCCTGAAGGCATGACAAGGCGATGTGCGGCTACTTGCACCCTGTTCACGTCAGCACAGTCACCGTGTGTTGTCAATGGTTTACTGCGCAGCCAGTCAGTGTGCGTTTACAGCCAACAATGCCTTGATACATGCCTGGGCGTCAGGTACCAACCCATATATTGCTCCTGTGCTGCTTGCTGCAGGTGCAGCTCTTTCTATGGCTTAGAGGCCGAGCTGTCAGCAGCCAGCACAGGCTCACAGGGGCACAGTCCTGCCAAGGCCAGCACACGCAAGGCGCGGACGCGAGTCAGCGGCAGCTTCATGCCAGGTACTGCAGCTGCCACGAGATGCTGCAGGAGCTGCAGGCAGCAGCAGCAGCAGCAACAGGGCACCTGGAAGTGGCAGTGGGCCCTCGGCA
>QAXK01006513.1:0-31817 GCA_004335735.1 Chlorella sp. KRBP
GGTGCCTGCGTGCGTCCCCCCTCGCCCTTGGGTGGCCTTTTGACGACGCTAACCGATGGCCGGCGTAATCAGTCTGTCGGTCCATGACTTGAGTTTCCTAGCATGGGGGTCCTCGTGCATGGCTATCTTATTGTGCTTTTTTTGGCTTTGCGAACCAACTTTTGCCTTTGCTGTTGCCTGTGCGCCTCCTCCTGCTCCCCGCAATCCCAGCTGTCGCCGCGTGTTTGAAAAATGTAACGCGGCAAAATGCGCCATCCATTCGCGGGTCGCGGGCCCAGTGTGTGTAGCGCCCCATTAGCCCCACCGCAGCAGCACCAGCAGCTTTCGAGGAGCCGGCTTTGGAGGAGGAGGAGCGCGCACCCCTGCCCACCTGCGCACCGCTCAAGAAGAAGAGCCGCGCGGGCGCTTGAGTCTCGCTCGCACGGCCGTGGTGAATGATATCCTATACAGTGCGGCAGCTCCTCGCGGCGCTGAGCGCGGAACCCGACCCCTTCAGTGCCGATGGCGAAGAAGGCCTCACGGACTTCCAGTTCACGCTCTACCTCACGATATCGATCGTGCTGGTGCTCATGGCCGGCCTCATGTCAGGCCTCACGCTCGGGTGCGTGCGCGTGCAGGCGTGGGGCTGCAGCATCGCCCCAGGCGAGCTTCGCCCCGGCTTTGCGCAGCTGCAGCGCCTCCTGCAGCAGCGACCTGCGGTGACGAGGCACCTGACGTGCCGGTTGCAGCTCACGCGACGTTCTGTGGGGCCGTGTTTTGCCTGCTCTTCGTGCAGGCTCATGTCCCTCGACACCGTCGAGCTCGAGGTGCGCCGCAGCAGCCAGTGGCGACCAGCGCGCGTCGCGATCGGATGCCTGCCGATGCATCTGCGCGGCAATTGGCAGCGCCAGAGCGGGCCTATGGAGCTCTGCCGTCGCGGCCCACGTACCCGCCGGATGCTGCGCTGCTCCTGCACGCCGCAGGTGCTCAAGCGCAGTGGCACGCCGGATGAGAAGAGATGCGCAGCCATCATCATGCCGGTGCGTGTGGGGCGTGCGGCGGGGCGGACGTGGCGCGGTGATGGATTCCCACGTGATCGTTGGCACACGGCGTTGCGTGCTTGCCTGCAGGTCATTCGCAACCAGCACTTCCTACTGGTGACGCTGCTGCTGTGCAACGCCGCGTCCACTGAGGTCGGTCTAGCACGCTCGCGGGTCGTGCGCGGGCACCGGAGCACGCTTTCACGATGACGCCTGCCGGGCGCAGCAGCAGAGCTCTGCGCCCTCCTTCCGCATGCCGTGTGCTGCTACCGCAGGCGCTGCCACTCTTCATCGACCGCCTGGCAGACCCCTTTACAGCCGTGGTGGTGTCGGTCTCGTCCGTCCTGGTCTTCGGTGAGCCTCACCAACTTGCAGAGTAAGTCCTAGCAAGGAGCCTGCTGCTCACCGGGTTCGGGAGGGTGGTGGCGTGCGCCTGGTGCCGCAGGCGAGATCATCCCGCAGGCCATCTGCTCCCGGTACGGGCTCAAGGTCGGCGCATACTCGGCCTGGTTCGTGCGCGCCCTCATGGCCGTGTGCTCGCCCATCGCCTGGCCCATTGGCAAGCTGCTGGACTTCTTGCTGGGATCAGAGCACTCGGTGAGATATGCTCCTGTGGTGGCACTGCGAGCGTGTCCAACCAGACGTGAGCCAAGCCGCACAGCGCCTGAACACATCTGCAGAGGTGGCGTGCGACCTGTGGAAGAGTGCGCCAGCCGAACGTTCCTGCTGTATGCCCTCCCTGCTCCCTGCCCGCAGGCCCTGTTCCGTCGCGCCCAGCTCAAGGCCCTGGTGGACGTGCACAGCAGCAGCGCCGGGTTTGGCGGCACGCTGACCGAGCAGGAGATTGCAGTGATCCGCGGCGCGCTGGACCTGACCAACAAGACGGCGGACAAGTCAATGACGCCTTTGGACAAGGCACGTGCGGATGCGACGCGGGGGCCTTGCTGCTGCTGCAGGAGCGAGAGCAGCGCCAGGGGCTGCGTCCTGGGGCTGTGTTGATGGTTTGTCACGTCATCATGTGTGCGTGGTGTGCGTGTTGCCATGCAGGTGTTCATGCTGAGCACTGAGGACCGGCTAGACGAGCGCACCATGCAGGCCATCCTGCTGTCGGGCCACTCGCGCATCCCAGTGTACCAAGACGGCAACAGGTGCGCACTCGTGACGCACGGTGTGGGCAGCACAGCACAACTTCGCAGGCGGCAGGCGGCACAGGTCCTGCAGGGACAGGTCCAGCTGTTTGTGGTGTTGTGTTCAAGGCGAACACAAACACCTGTCGCTCGTGCCGAACTGCAGGAAGGACATCGTCGGCGTCATTTTAAGCAAGGAGCTGGTGCTGATTGACCCCTCGGACCACCTGACTGTCAGCCAGCTCAAGATCAGGCACATGCCACGCCTCTCCGCCGACACGCCCATGTGAGCACTGCTCCTCTGCTCTCCTGTGGGCCTGCGTAATTTGACCAAGTCGACTGGCACGGGGTCTGAGAAGGCAGCCGGCATGGCTGGCACTCCTCGCCCCGACTGCAAGGCATCAATGCTGCATTGCTCGGGGCTTGCCGCTTGTTGCTCCTTCGTTGCGTGCAGGTATGACCTCCTCAAGATGTTTGAGACGGGCAAGAGCCACATGGCGCTCCTCACGCGCCCAGCCCTGCGCGCCCCGGTATGTGCCCTGCTGCCTCCCTGCACCACCTTGTGACCCAGTGACGGCGCATCCCACGGAGCGCCGTGGCGACTGAGCCACCGGCCTGCTATTGCAATGCTCTGCTTCACCATCATGTGCGCGCAGAGCGGTTCAAATAGCCAGGACGCCAGCAAGCACCTGCCCAAGGGTGAGTTTGTGTGGCCACAGGGCTGCGTTGCGCTGAGGGTGTCACATGGTGCGTGGTGCGGCTAGCGCCAGACAATGTCCGACTCGCCCGGTGTGTGTGTGTGGCTGTGTGCGTCCAGGCAACGTGGACCAGAGCATCAAGCGGCTGGGCTCCACTGGCACGGCCACCTTCCACACGGCTTCCTTCAGGTGCGTCCAGAGTGTCAACACAGTAGTGGGGCACATGTAAGTGTCTGTGCCTGGTCGCATAGCCTCAAGCTCGCGCCATGCGTGTCGCAGTCGTCTCTCACTACGGCTGCGAGGGCGACCTGCACATCACAGCTTGTTGCATATGCGTGCATTGTGCTGCAGGGGCTCTCACTACGGCCGCGACGACGACTTGTACAGCACCAACAACCACCTCATGATGACTGGCGGGAGCAGTGGCCACGGCCCGGGTGATCGCGGCTTTGTGGAGGGCGGCGAGGGGGAGCCCATTGGCATTATCACCATCGAGGCGAGTGCCTGTGCCACCCAGTGCCACCTAGACTTCTCGCTCCTGCACGTCATGGGATGAGGAAGGAATGCCAGCCCCCAAGGTGGCCACAAGTGCGCTACTGGTGCGTACGTGTTCTGTGATACGTGGCTGCAGGATGTGATTGAGGAGCTGCTGCAGGAGGAGATCATTGACGAGACGGACCTCTTCGTGGACAACCTGCAGGTGTGTGGGGCGTCCCTCGAATACCGGGTTTAGAAACCTCTGGGGTATCCAGGCATGTGCACCGTGGGAGGGTCGGTACGCACTAATTATTCGGCGCATGCGGCCCCAATCATCTCGCTGGGCACGTGATGGTTCAGCGTACGGCTGTCCAAGGTTCAGGGCATGATGACTAACATTCTTGCTCCGCGTGCACGCCCCCCCTTTCCCTCGTGGCTACTTCAGGCGACGCGCGTCAACGCCGCCGAGGTGACGGGGACCCTGCCCCCGCGCGTGCAGCGCATGCTCAACGCCGGGCTCTTCACGCCGCGCGTGGGACGCCTGGGCGCCCCGCAGAAGTTCATGATGCCGCCGGGCATTTCGGACGACGTGTCAGCGCACCGTCACATGGACGACACCCTGGTGGTGAGCTCTTCCGAGTGCTAGAGCCGCACGCCACTTGACCGGTTGACCATCATCTGTCAGCTGCGGGAGGACAAAGCGGTTGCACGGTGGCCTGCCTGGACGCTGTGTGCTGATCATTAGAGGTGGTGCCGTGCGTGCCTGTGTGCGTGGTGGTCATGCGCAGGTGCCGGGCGATGGGTCACTGTATGGTGACGACCACCTCCATGCGCACCTGCACCTGGACCAGGGCTCCAACATCCCGCTGCTGCCCGTGCGCGAGGAGGACAGCATGCAGCTGCACTCAAGCCTCACCGTCCGCAGCACCAGCGGCAACAACGCCAACAACGCCAACGTCGAGGAGAGCAGCCCCTCGCAGGACGGCACCGACAGCAAGGGCATACGCCTGCCCAGCTGGCTGGGGGGCGCAACACGCAACCCCAGCGGTGGGAGCGGCAGCGGGAGCGGCGGCGGCGCCGCGTCGGGCATGCCCCTGCTGCCTAAGAAGAGCCGTTCCGACAGCAACAGCTAATGACGTAGCCAGGTGGACGTTGGGGCCGGGAGAAGCAATAGAGCAGCAACGCTGTAGTTGTTGTTTTGCAGGTGACGGTCCCTGGGGGCGGATGTGGTTTGATGGATAGGCGCTAGTCAGCGGCCACGGCGATGGTGTTCGCCTGTGTCATCTTTTTCATGTTGGACTCTCTCGCGTTGGGTGTTGGGTATGTGTGGCACCTGCAGCGGCACCTGGCCAGTGAGACTTCCTTACAGAGTGAGCAGGATTGTCACGTGGGGAACGGCATGTGGGGCTTCATCACCATGGCTTGATCTGGCCGCTGGAATGGAATGGATGTTGAAGCGTTGCACCTGGGCGGTTCAGCCTCACGAGGGACCGGGTGGTGCTTGAGACTGTTTGGCGTTGAACGTTTACCGCCTTTGACCCAGGTGACAAGATGGCACAGCACAGGTTTGGGTTGTACATGTCCCTCCCGTGCCATACACGGCTCTCCCCTGGTGTACCTAGCCTACTTACCTTTCTATTGGTTGACGTGGACAGGGGCTCTGACTTGCTGATTGGCTCGTGTTCCCTGACACTTGACAACACTTGACAACACCTGAGTGCGACGACGCTCCCCTGATGCAGCCAGGCTGGCTGTCAGGGCGCTGTCGGGCACTCCACATATACACCTGGTGACCGTTCAACGAATCTGCAAGACCGTCATGCGGCCACGTCCGTTGAGCCCCGCCCCCTTCAGCCACACAGCACCAGGACCAAAGCTAAACACAACCAGAGCTGAAAGCAGCGTGACAGCAGACTCCCCTGCTGGTGCGATGGGCAGCCCATACGAGGATGGCGACACGCTTTGCGTGGACGACTGCGACTTCCTGCTGCAGCTGGCTGAGGAGGCAACAGTATCCACCAAGATTCATGGCACAGCAGCACCCGCCTGCTCCCCACGCCGAGCCATGCTTGAAGCAGCGAGCAGGGGGGATACTTCTCTGCAGCCAGTGGGAGTGAACGCGCCTCCCCTCCGCAGCAGCTCGGCAGCGCGCAGCGGTGCGTGCTTGAGCACACACACGAGCGAGCGTGCTGCTGGGCTGCTCGCAGCTCGTGCTCGTGCTCGTGCTCGGGGAGGCGCACCTTGCGGCAGCTGGTCCTGTTTGCGTGTTCGTGCACAGGTGCAGGGGCCAATCCACACGTCTGGAGGCCGCTCACGGGCCCAGGCGCGGTCACAAACACCGCCAGCAGCGCAGCGGCAGCGGGCTTCTACCTGGAGCCCAAGTCTGGCCTCAAGGTGCGTGGACGCCTCCACACTCAGCGCGCATCTGCCCGCGAGACAGCGTGCATCATGGCGTGCAGCACCTGCATGTGGGTGCAGGTGAGCCACCCCGTGATCAGCAGCGTCATCGTCAAGGAACGGCTCACGGACCGCGTCTTCATCAAGCTCTCAGCCATCAAGTGCGTCACGACCGGCACGATGCTGCCACTCCAGCCAGCACTGCAGAGGACCCTGACAGTGGCTGCTGCCCAGCATTTGCTGCACAGGTCCCGGTGTAACGACGCCTCACGTGATGATGGTGTGCTCCACGGTCGATTGCAGGCAGGTGCACAGTGACCCGGGATCGGACTGGGTCACGCTGGGCGTCCTCTCCTCCAAGGTCCAGCGTGAGTGGACAGTCATTGCAGCACTCTCACCAATGGGACTACTGTATGAATTGTCGTGTGCCGCAAGGTCCGTCATGTGGCGTGCTCGCGTGGTGCACACACACGCGCAGAGGAGGCGCGCACGGGCGGGCACTACAGCCGGTGGCAGTTGTGTGACCTGCAGGGCGCCACCATCTCACTCTTTGTGTTTGGCCAGGCGCACCGCGAGCTGTTCAAGGAGCAGGAGGGCAGCGTCCTGCTCGTGTACAATGCAAAGGTGAGAGCACGGGGGCCTCCACGCTGCTGCTGTGCCTGTTCTCTCTCTCTCTCCCTCTTTGTGCGCTTTGCCCCGCTCTCTCACAAGACACACAAGGCCACAGCTGCCATGCTGTCCTCGACAGTCACTGTGGCAAGCCAGCTCCTGACAGGCTGGTACCTCGTGCGTTGGCACCCACCTTGTGCACTGGCTGGCAGGTGTCGCGTGGCAAGGGCGGGGGTGGGGGTGGGGGCGACGGTGCCAGCATCAGCGTGGAGCGCCCCGACCAGGTGTTCCGCATCGGACAGTCTCCGGACCTGGGCTACTGCAAGGGCGTCAAGGGAGTGAGTCAAATCTGGAGTGAGCTGCTGACCCCTGATGCCCTGGTCGTGCTGTGGCTGTGGCTGGCACCACCATTTGCAAGCTACACACACACACATAGTGTCACACACTGGCATTCCTCACCACGCCCTGCCTCTGCCATGGCTGCCATTGCACGCTGCCAGCAAGGGAGCAGTAGGGCCTGCTGGCTCCGGCCAGGCGCACTTGTGCTCGACACTAGGCTGTGTGCCTTAATCGAGCGTATGTGCAGGATGCGGAGAGGTGCCGGCTGGGCAGGGTGCTGGTGCCACACCATGATGCCACCATCACGTTGTACTTCTGTCGGGCGTACTGTATGTGTGATGTGTGCAGGACGGGGAGCGGTGCCGTCAGATTGTCAACCTGAGCAAGTGCGAGTGGTGCACCTACCACGCCTCCAAGGCCCTCAAGCAGCTGTCAGCAGCCACCATGCAGCGGCCCGAGCTCAGGGCGCGGAACATGCATGAGCAGCACCTGCGCCCCGCCATCGCACAGGGTGAGCCGGCCATAGACCAGGCAGCAGCCACAGCTGTCCACAGTGTGCAGCGCGCAGCGTTACTGGGGCGAAGCCACCGTGCCATGCTTGTGGTCCTAGCGTTATAGTCATATGTTTGTGAGTCTGGACTGGCAACAGCCTCAACGCAAACCGCCGTCGCAGCTACTTGTGCATGCCTATTGTGTGTGTGTGCAGCGGACCCATCCCGTGCGCTCAAGCACACCCAGGTGACGCGCCTGGTGAACAGCAACAATGCCGCAGCAGCAGCAGCAGCAAGGAACGGCCTGCGCCCCGCCTCCTCCCCAGCGCTTGCAGCCCCCAGGGCACCCGCTCCAGGCACCATGGGCCAGCCACGGCTAGGCCCTAATGCCTCAACAGCTGCTGCAGCTGGCCACGGCAAGGGGGCTGGGACAGCCGCAGCGGCCACTGGCCCACGCCCTGCTACGGCCCGAGCTAACGCTCCAGCACAAGGGCAGCAGCAACAGCAGCAGCGCCAGGGGCAGGGGCAGCAGGCCAAGCGAGCCCCAGAGCCGGTGAGTGCAGCTGGTGCTGGTGCGTGTGGTGTGTGGGGGGTAGCAGAACCTTCTTGCTGCTAATCTGCACGCCGCCAGGTTGGCACATCGTGACTCCCGGGAGGGGGACTCATGACTGTGACTCGTGTGGCGTGAGATGTGGATGTGGTGTGTGAGTAGCTTGCAAACGGGGCGTCAGGCCGCATCAACCAAGGCAGCACGGATCAGCAGCGAGGAAAGGCCGTGGGCAACCATGGTGTAATCAAAATGCAGGACGTGGAGCTTGAGAGTGGCGACGAGGACGACGCTTGGTTCAGCCAGGAGAACACCACCACCACCCGCCAGCAGCAGCAGCAGCAGCAGGGCCCACAGGTGATGAGCGAGGCCAAGGCGCGCCTCCTAGCCACCCTGGCCGCCAACCGCGCCAAGCCACCCGCCCCCACCCCCATCGCCGCACGCCCTGCGGCCCCACCACCGCCCCCGGCGCTGCTAAGCAGCAGCCAGCACAACGTGAGCGCTAACCGGGCTGTGGGGGGCACAGGGGCCGCAGCGGCGGGGGGCGGGGGGGCTGCTAAGCAGCAGCAGGGCGTGTCGCAGCGTGCCAAGCAGCAGGCTCGGATGATGGCGGATCTGGGCGTGCCTCGCAACTCGGCAGCAGGAGCGAAAGCGGGGCCCGGGGCCGGCGGGGCGCAGGCGGCACGGCCTGGTGTGCGGGCGGGTGGCGGTGCGGCTGGACAGGTGCAGGTGCAGTCAGGGGGGTCGTCCATGCAGGCAATGTTTGGGTCAGTGGTCAAGCGGCTGAGGGAGGAGCAGCACACGCCACGCAGCACAGCTGCGGCGCTGGGCACGGCAGCGGCAGCAGGGGCAGCGCAGGGTACGGCGGCGGCAGCTGGGGCAGGGGCAGGGGAGGGAGGGCAGGGTGAGCAGGCGCAGCAGCAGGAGGGTGCACAGGGCGGTGTGCAGGGAGGTGCGGGGGCGGGTCCAGGGGCGGAAGGGCAAGGTGTGGAGGGGCGCGGTGGTGCGTCTGGCAAGGCGTCAAAGACGCGTCCCCGGCCTGAGGAGGAGGGCGAGGAGGACTTGATGAAGTCAAGGTGTGTTTGGCTGTGAATGGGTGGGCGGGTGGGTGGGTGGGTGCGTGGGTGCGTGGGTGGGCGGGCGGGTGGGTGGGTGGGTCATGGAGGGAGAGAGGGAGGCAGGGAGGGTGCTAGTGTAGAGGGAGCTAGCTTTAGGCCGCTGCACCAAGTCACTAGGGATCAGCTGGGAGACGAGAGGGACTAGGTACAAGTCCGTGCCTGAGCATGCAGCTAGGCACCAAGGCACGAATGGAACGCGTGTGTGCGGTGGGTGTCACTCTCCTCGTGGCGCAGGTACCATGAGCTGGGTGAGGAGGACGCGTGGTGCAGCCTGTTTGAGTCGCTGGAGGGGCTGGAGAAGAAGGACGCCCTGGCACAGCAGCTGGACTCGGTCAAGGTGCTCAAGGTGCGGGGCGGGAGGAGGCATCCTGACTAGTGCCTGCCTGTGTGCGTGCCAGGTGCATTGGGTCGGTCCGTTGCCGGTTCAAGGCACACGGCATCTGCTCCTCGTTCCGGTGGGGCGTGGCCCTGTGGGCACACAGCCGGTGTGGGCCAGGGACTTTAAGGGCGTGTCGATGTGTGTGCTGGCAGGTGTCCTGGCCCCTAATGATGCTCTGCGCATGGGACGGATCGTCTCAGGTGCTGCCCCTCCACTCAGGTCTCCTCCTCTCGTGCTGGCGTGTGCGTGCACAGGTGATGGCGTTCCAGTGCACCGAGTGCAACACCATGACGGAGCACCGCTCCAGCGCCTGCTCCACCCACCACGTCTCGCGCGTGGCGACCAACAAGCGCTTCTGGCAGTGCGCGCACTGCAACGCACGCACCAGCTCACTGGGCGTCATATACCCGCGCAAGCGCTGCCCAAAGTGCAACGACCCTGGTGAGTGTGTGCGTGTGTGTAGCTTGCAAACAGGGCGGCAGCTGCGGCAGCAGGGATTAGCGGCGTGTGGATGGTTGCTGATGCCTTGGCGCATCGGTGGTTTCATGCTCTGGACTGGGCTTGTGCCAACCATTCCTCGCTGCTGATTCCTGGTGCCTTGGTGGCCTGCAACCCGCCCAGGCACGCTGTACACGCCTTTGGCCACCTGATGTGCCCTGAGGGGCATCTGACACAGTTGTATACGTGAGCCTCATTCACGTGCACAGGCATGGACTTCAAGCCGACGACCATGTACAGCGGGCCCAAGGGCGCGCGGCCGGCGGGGGAGGGGCACGGCATTGCGTCAAGGGACAACATGCTGGCGCGCGGCACGGAGCACACGTTTGCGCTCTGATGGGGCGAGCGTGCGTGATGGAGAGGACGAGAGCGAGTGGGAGACGCTTGGCGCGCACTTGTTATATGCCTGCATGCTGCTGCATCCAATGGGAGCTAGGGTGCGCTCTCCGACGCGTCTTGCCAGAGACCAGGAGCGTGCTTTGCTTGCGTCTGCTTGCGCACTTGCAAATGCACGGATGAATCAAAGAATCAGAGGCCAAAACTCCCCAGAGCAGGGACCGTTGCCTATTGCTGCTACTAGGGAGATCAGACGGCATTGAGGACAGTGGCGTTGGCCACCTGCCGCCGCCCGCTGCCTTGCCCGCCCGGTCGACTGATGTTGCTGGTGTGTGACTTGGGCCGCCCGACCGCATCCTGCACACACATCCGGTTCAAGAGGGCGGTAAAGGTTCTCAACACTGCCCCCTCCATCGCCCTTGGGCCCAGAACAGCACGTTTGCCTCAAGGCGAAGAAAGGAGTCGCGGGTTGCGTGGTGCGCACCTTGCCGGTCTGCGGCAGCAGCGGCGCCTGCTGCTGCCCTGCGCTGCCTGCTGACGACGTGAGTGATGACGACATGATCTTGAGGTGCGTGTACCAGATGATGCCCACCATTGCGATGCACACGCCCAGCAGCTTCTTGGGAGGCATGGTGTCGCCGAAGAAGACGCACCCCCCGGTGAGGATGATGACTGTCTTCATGTGCCCCACCTGTGCGCAGTGCAAGGGAGAGGGGCAGCATCCAGTGGTGGAGCTGGCCGCTGGTGCTGTGAGCGCCAACAGCTAACAGCAAGGATGCTGCGGGCACCAGAGTGAGTTGTTAGAACCCCCAACACGCACCACGTTGTACGTGAGGCTGCTTGTGGCTCCGATGAAGAGAAAGGTGGAGAGCGAGACCATGAGCCCCAGTGCGCTGCTGATGAACAGGGCCGTCACGTGACCTACTGTGTAACTGCGCGCACCACCACCACCACCACCACGAGCACAACACGCCATGTCAATCCCTCCACCTCACTGGGCCATCAGCCACCTCAACCACCGCCGCCAGCAAGGTGAGCAGTCACGGCACACCTGCTGAGTTGCCCCCTGCAAGCAACTCCTCCCCACCAAGGCCCTCCTTCACACAAGTGTGTTTACTGAGCTCTAGATCTTCAGCGGCCATTCGTCGGCAAGCAGGCAACCCACAGCTCATAAGCACCACCCAAGTGTGCACACGACTCACTCGTATCCCATCAGTGTGCCCTTAGCGTGCGAGCTCCACCCCACCGGCTCAAGCAAGGGCACCAGCGCCCCCAGCATGAGCGTGGCGTGCGGCGTGTAGGCGTGCAGCAGCTGCATGGAGCTGGCCTTGAGCTCCTTCTGCTTGGACCCCGCCCAGATCTGGTACAGCGCCGTGGTGAGCGTGGCGCCGAATCCCACCACCAGGCCCCATATGTTGCGGATGAGCTGCGAGTCGGTGACGGTGGCCACAAAGATGCCCATGCACACGATGCAGACGCTGGCCATGATGCGGGGGCCGGGCAGCGTGCCGAACATGAGGAGCTCGAGAGCGATGACGGTGGGCGCCACGGCAATCTTCATCACCTGGAGAGAGGGTGCGTTCGGCACCATGGCAGGGAGGCACACGGTGGGCACATATGGTGCCAGTACCTGCAGTGCTGTGCCCGAAGCTGCAAGGGCACTTGCCCAGCTGCTTTGCAGACCACCAGCCGTGGAGCGCTGCGGCTGGTTCCACGCCCTGCACATGACCCCTGCATGCACGCACGCACCCACCTGGTAGAAGCCGACCGAGTTGACGTTGAGGCTGAGGTTGCCCAGCACAATGTACGCCACGTAGGCGGCGGCCAGGGGCAGCAGCTTGCCGGTGGGCAGCGCTTTTGGCTCAAACATGCGCACGCGGGCGCACAGCAGCATGCCCAGCAGCGTGAAGACGGTGTGGATCCAGGTCAGCGCGTAGGTGAAGGGGAAGCCTGCCTTCTGGAACACATACTTGTTCGCAAACACCTGCGAGCGTGCGGCAGGGTGGTGCGATGGCGGTGGTGGGTGAGTCTCCCGCCCCGCTGCTGCCCTTCCTGATGCATGTCCCGTGGCATGGAGGTCAGCAGGCGTGGGCAGCGTCGTGTGCTACCCTGTGGGTGGCCATGCTGTGGACATCCAGCTCGCTGCGGCTGCAAAGCGGCGGCACTCACGATGCCCGAGGCGGACACCACATTCATGAGACCGTAAGTGAGGGCGCGGACGTTGGCAGGCGAGAGGAGGCCCCCTCCTGGTCCTCCTCCTCCTCCTCCTTTCTGCTGGTGTTGGTGCTGCTGCTTTGCCCACTGGCTGTGGGACGCTCCGTTGGCGAGCGCGCCTCCGCCAGAGCCGCTGCTCTCCAGGTCCTGTCTGCTCGTGCCATTCTCGTGGTGGTGGTGCTGGTGATGGTGCCCGTTGGCTGCTGGTGGCCCAGCGCTGTGGCTGCTGCTCATGGGGCCGCACGCTCAGCTTTTGCTGGTGTGCGCAGGGAGGGCCACCTGCGGGGCGGCCACCGGCACGACGACGCGCACGCAGCGCCAAACAAGGACGCCGCTAAGCTGGTCGAAGGCGCGCGCGCAGATCCCTGTGGCACGACCTCAAAGGTGGAGGTGGATGGAGTGCATGCGCCTCCACATTCCAGGCACGCAGAAGCGCAGTGCCAGCACTCATCAGCATCATGTCGACATCCCGCGCCTACCTGGACATAGCAATTGGCGATGCGGAGGCGTACGCAGACGCGCTGGGCAAGTACTTGCGTGCGCAGGCGTTCCTCCGGGCCGTGGGGCCACAGGTGGGGCCTCAGAGGATGCAGCAGCACGCACGTACCACAGTGGCAATGCTGCAGGGCAGGTGAAGGGGTGGAGGCTCTCCCGCCCTGTCGCAACGCGTGGCAGTATGGGTTCACAACCGAGCAGCCGGAGGAGCTGGACGAGGACCAGCAGGCCACGCTCCTGGAGGCTTATGAGGCAGATCCCACGTGGGCCGCCAAGGGAGCGGCGACAGCGGTAGCGCCGGCGGCCATCGCAGCGGGACGCATCGTGGTGGAGCTCCTTGATAAACAGGTAGGTTGAGCAGAAGAGGGGTGGTGCACCTCCCCTGCAGCCCTGCACCCTCCCTGCACCAGCTAGGTGTACCCTGCGCTGCACCACTCCTGCGCCACACGCAGTGCCCCAAGACCACGGCCAACTTCAAGGCTCTGTGCACAGGGGAAAAGGGACTGGGCAAGAGCTCCAAGAAGCCACTGCACTTCAAGGGCAACAGGCGGGTGCTGCTACCAGGCCCACATCTTGGCCTAGGGTGGGACGCTGTCCGGGGGCTGCTGACCACTTGCGTCCACCCCCCCTTGCGCAGGTTCCATCGAATCGTCACCAACTTCTGCTGCCAGGGCGGTGACATCGTGCGCGGTGCGTGGCAGGGTTGGCCCAAAGAGAGTTTGAGCGGCGCTGCAGCATGAAAGGGGCGCCCGGCTTGATGAGCATTCAGGTGTGTGTGTGAGCTTGTGCAGGTGACGGGTCAGGAGGAGATAGCATCTACGGTGGCGCGTTCAACGACGAGAAGGCTGGCCTGGCGCTCAAGCATGACAGCGCTGGTACGCAGTGGACTGGCGAGGTGCGTGCAAGATCACGGCGCATGCTGACAAGGCCACTCGTCCCGCACATGTACACCTCGCAGGCGTCCTCTCAATGGCCAACAGCGGAAAGAACTCCAACACCTCTCAGTTCTTCTTCACCCTGGCAGCGGCGCCGCAATGCGACGGTGCGCGTGTGGGGGGGAGAGAGAGAGAGGGGACTGCTTGCAGGCACAGTGGACCCAGAAGGCAGGCCTGGTAGGGTGGCCTTGCCCTCGCTGCAAGGAGGCGTGTGGCGATCGCCGTGACGGGTTGTGATGATGCACGTGGTCACGCCCGGCCTGCTGCGTGGCTGCAGGCAAGCACACGGTCTTTGGCAAGGTCGTGGAAGGGCTGGAGATCCTCGAACGCATCAGTGAGTGCTGGATGCGTGACGAGGAGCTGTCGTGCCGCCTCCACGAGAGTTTGGACTTCGTGCCAACGCGTCCGCCATGCTGTGCGCCTGGCTGCGCAGACAACGAGGCAGCGGCCCCAGACGGCACCCCCAGAGTGCAAGTCACCATCACAGACTGTGGGCTCTGCTAGCAGCCTCCTCCGCTGCTTCTCCACTGGTTCCCTGTGCAAGGCCCACCATTGCGCCACTTCCCCACGAGCTTCGACGAGCCTCCATTGGCAGCAGCGATGTCCAAGAAGCAGCCCGCTCCCACGAAGCATCTCGGCCTCATCAAAGTGGATGGCGACGAGAGCGAGGCGCTGCAGCCCGACCATGAGCTCGCAGCGCACGTCCTGCACCGCACCGCCAGCGGCAAGCCGCAAGTTGCAGCGGCACCTCTTAAGCCTGGTGGGTGCTGGAGGTGTGGGGTGCACCATCTCGTGACCGCAAGGCTCACGCCGATGTGTGTGCGCAGCTGTGCACAGGCATCCACAGGTCTGGGGGGCACAGGGTGACAGCAGCACTATAGTGCATCGTGCTGCGTGCGCGCTGTCCAGCCACCGTGGGTGCGTGCTGGCTGCAGGTGCCAAGCCGGCAGGTGGAGCGCTGGTGCTCAAGCAGGAGCAAGAGCCTGCCAACACGGATGACGAGGAGGACTACGAGGTCATGTCCCGGAGCACGCTCAAGGCGCGGAGCCAAGCGCTCAACGAGGTGTGCCTGGTGCTGTTCCCGCGCCAGCGCTGATCCTGTGCTGCGCGCTGTCATCGTATAGCACCGTCGCCGTGCTAAAGAAGGCGGGTTGCAACGCTTGCATGTGCAGGTGTTGAAGGCAGGGGCCCACAAGGACGCCGAGGACCACGCCCGCAAGTGACCAAACGCCACCGGCGGGCAGCATCAACTACAGGGAGCAAGCCGGCGGCACGGTGCAGGGCAGCATCATACCGTCCGCGCTGGAGCACAAAAATGTTCCATTTTATTCGTTAGTGGCGCCGTGGGGCGGCGACCGTGACCAGTAATAGCCAGGTGAACCGCAGGATGCGTCAACGCCCACATGATAAACTTGCAAGCGCTGCAGCACGCTGAGGCAGGTGCGCACAGCCGTGGCGCCTCTACTGCGTCTTCTTGCCTGCCGCGCCGTTGATCTGCTTGTCCCCATCATCCGCCTCTGCCTCATCCTCGTCCTTGCCGCCTTGGCCCATGGCCATGGCGACAATCTTGCTGAACCAGATCCACTGCAGCCCGCACACGATGGCCATGAGGCCCATCAGCAGGGCCGCCCAGACGTCTGGCAGCACGCTGAAGGCGCGCGTGATGGCGGGGTAGAGGATGCTGGCGGGGGCCATGGCCACGCGCGCCATAAAGAAGACCAGCGCAAAGAGGTTGAAGAGCAGCCACTTGACGCCCTCCAGCTGCGGGCATGGTGGGCATTGGCACGCGGAAGGCCGTGATGTGGGTGGAGTGCTGCTGGTACTGCGAGGTGCTGCGTCATGTGACCCTCACGCCGCGCACCTGCTTGATCTGCGCCGAGTGCAGCGACTTGGCGGCGTGCAGCAGCGGGTTGCTGGTGTCGAAGAGAGCCTGCACAGCAACAACAGCAGCAGTGCAACAAGCCGCATGATGAGCACCGCCAGCCTGGCCCGCCCGTCCGTCCGCCCCCGCTGCTGCGCACGCCAGGGCCACTCCAGTACCTGCCACATGATGCCGTAGCGGCTGAGGTTGAGCGAGTAGGCCACTGAGATGAGGCCCATGGTCGCAAAGTGGTGGATGATCATGTCGGCCTTGAGCTTCGGCCCCATGCCGAACACCGCCCCCACCATCTCATGATTGTAGAACTGGAACATGATGATCATGTACCTGCGCCCGTCACATGCAGCATCCCATCGCTGCTGGTGTTGAGTTGGTGGGGCTGCAGATCGATCTGTGACTCGGACTCCAACGCCACCGCCTTCCCGCCGCGCGCGCGCCTCTCGCCGCACCATTTCTGCAAGACGTGCACGTCGTGCTTGGGCCACCCCGTCAGGCACGAGTCCGTGCTCCACGGCGTGCAGCCTCCGTTGAGCTTGAGGGTCACGTATACAGCGAGCACCTCGGTGAGCGTGGCGAACACTACGACGTAGGCATTGTCGAAGACGCCCTTGGCGCGGCTCTTGCCGAGGCGCTTGCGCAGCGCGGCCAGCACCGTCATCTCGGCCACCCATCGCACGGCCAGGAGCGCTGCGGCCACCCACAAGGTCTGCACGAAGTGCTCCGGAGCGTAGCTGCCATCGTCTGCCACCCAGTTGGGGCCCCATTTGCTGGCCAGGAACTGCTCAATGGGCGCTGGAAGCTGCATCTCGTATGAGTTGTGTTGGGGAGTAAGGGCGTGACGTCTAAGACATGGAACAGCACGCAGCGCGGCCAGTTCAATTCAACGTCACAAGTGCACGAGCTGGCACCAGCAGCTGCACGTCATCAGCTGCTGTTCCTGCTGCCCCTCATCTCGTGATGGCACATACACCGCCATCTGCACGCGACCGAGCGCTTGCCATCCTCCTCCACTTGCTTCAACTTGTCCTCGTCAACAGGGAGCGCTGGAGCCTTGCACTTGCTTCTTCTGGCACAGCGCATCCAAAAACCACGCAACGCACATCCAACAAGCCATCAACAAGCCAATCCTTAGAGCGGCTGCGGCCTTGTCTGCAGCACGTAGATGCTGAGCTGCTGCGAGCCGTCGCGTGACGGCACCAGGCCGCCCTCAATGTCCTGCGCCTCGCCGCCCAGGCTCTTCTCCACCAGCATGGCCACACGCGCCAGCTGACGGGCAACCTGCAACGTGCGGTACGCGTCATCAGGGCAAGATGCACACACTAGGTGGTGGCACTGCGCGCAGCTGTAGGATGGCTCAGAAGACGAGGGTGTGAGTGCTGTCGTTCCAAATAACAACACACGCTGCCGCCTTGGACACCGCGGCTGGCCGCCCCGTTTGCAAGCTGCACACACACACACACCTGCTCTCGGTACTCGGCGTCCGTGGAGAGGCGCTGCTTGGAGTAGTCCACGTCCACCTCCACCAGGCCGCCCCTGACCTCGGGCACGGGGCGCGCCGCCACGCCCACGGCACCTTGCTGCTGCTCGTCAAAGCTGGCGTACCGCAGCGACTGCGTTGGTGTGCGCAAACCACAGGGGACGAGTTGATCGCCTGCCCTGGTGCATCGTCAAGGCGGCAAGGCTGCACACGCCACCAATCCATCAGTTGACTGCTAGAAGCGCCCGCACCTTGCCAGAGCCGTTGCGGCTGCTGCCCACCAGCGCCGAGCCGGACGCCAGGCTGCCGGGCACCACCAGCGCGCGCGAAAAGTTGGCAAAGGCCAGCACCTCGACCTTGCTGGTGCTCTTGTCCACCTCGAGGCGCCACGGCGTGCCGCGCGTGCCCGACGCCAACGTCTCACCCTACATACATCACATCGCACACCATGCGTGCCAGCAGCTCAAAGCACAGGTAGAAAGCACGCAGAGGGTGTGCGCCTGTCACTACCAAGCCCAGCGTGAATCTCCACCCACACCACGCGCTGAGTCCCCGCACCTGGCCGGGTGCTAGCTCCGCCATGATGATGTTGGTGTTGGAGTCACTGGGCCTGGCCGTGTGCAGCACGAAGGAAATGTCAGGTGCCACCAGCTCCTGCACTCAATCAAGGCACAAGTGGCCACAGGCACACCGCCAGTGAGAGGCACCGCGCTGCCACGGTGCGTACTGGTGCCACGCGCACGGTGAGGCTGGGCCCACCCAGCGGACACGCTTGTGGACTATTGGGGGGCCACCTGCTTGATGGCTTCACATGTGAAGCTCTGCCCGTGCATACGCACCATGATGAGCACCGCCATGGACGCGTCGGCCTGGCCCACGCCGGCGGCCCTGCGGCTGAGCACGGCGCGGCGCGAGTAGAGCGAGGCCCACACCTCGCACACGGCCTCGTTGAGCGCCGTCAGGTCGTCAGCCGGCACGCCAACCTGCGGTGCAGTGGTGACACGGTGACAAGAACACGACAACAACATGGTGTGGGCTGTGCAGAGCAGGCAAGCTACCCTGAGGCATGCGGCGTGAGGAGCACTAGGTATATGCGAGTTGCTCCTGAGAGGCACCCAGTTGCCCCACCTTGCTCTCGTAGAGTCCTGCCGCGCTCATGCCCGCCAGGTCCTCCACGTTGGCAGACGAGCGCACGGCCAGCAGTGCGTCAGAGCCAAAGGTCGACTGGATCTGCACACGAGTGAGCGGCAAAAGAGAAAAGTGACGCGGTGTGCACCGTGTGCGCGCACACCAACCAAAAACCGAGTGCTACTGTTGCTAGAAGGGTGGCTAAGGGGCTCCTGCCTCACCTGCTTGAGCAGGCTGTCGGGCAGCGTGACCCCCGTGAAGAGCTCTGCCACCCTCTCACACTCTTGGTCAAGGGCAGCACCCAGCAGGTCGGGACGCTCCAGCTCGTGCACACTCGCCTGCAAGCGGAGCGAGGACGCAGCAAAGGCAATGTGGAGTGAATGCACACCACGTGCTCTGGCTTGTTGTCGAACCTGTGGTTGGCCCGTCTCGGCTTGCACTCAGGTGCGGCCCTCACACGTTGCACCTCACTATCCCGCATCTTTCTGCACCAGTCCGCCCCACCCCGTGCGCACCTGCAGCTCCTTGAGGGCTCCCGCCTTCTCCAGCACCAGGTCCATGCTGCCAAACGGCAGCACCGCGCCGCGCGGCGTGCTGAACAGACCCTTGCCGGCGCCACGCGCCATGCGCTCGAGGTCGCCGCACTTGGACGCCTGCAGACGCCACGCTCAACATGCGCACGCTTAGTAAGCTGCAGCTACACAGCTGCGGCGACTGTACAGGTGAGTACTGGTCAGTGCAAGGTGCTGCAGGTGTGAAGAACGGCTGCCCACGCACGCACCTTCGAGCCACACGAGTCGACGGCAGCCTCCACAAGCGGCACCAGCGACAGCTGCTTGGCCCTCTGGGTGGACGCCATGCCTGCACAGGACACGACATGACGCCACACGCACAAGGTTTCGCGCCTGTCCACCTCCACCGCAGCCGCTCATGGTGACCTAGCATGGTGACCACAACAGCGCAGGTACAGCGCATGGTGACCATAACAGCGCGTCCTACGGCGGATGACGCACTCTTGGTGCCTGCAGAGGGTGCCTTGCCGTTGCCTGCCTTGGACCCGTTGCCCGTGGCTGCCGGCGCGGCGGCGCGCCTGGGCGCGGGCTTGGAGCTGTCCTCCTTGAGCGTGACGCCGTCGGGCGCCACCACCAGCTTGACGGGGCTGCCCAGGAGGGGCTTGATGCGCTGGGAGACGTAGTCAGGGTCGTCGCACGTGGCAAACGTCACCTGGGGGGATGCACACACGCACACAGGTACAGTACACGCACACATTCAACAGCCTGTCGCTTCACAACTGCAAAGTCCGTGGCCCGGTGCTTCCCAGGCTCCGTTGATGAGCAGTCGTTGTGTGCTGCTGTTACTGCCAGAGCTGTCGTCCCGGGGCTCACCTTTTCTTGCCTGGCGCGCACGCCCAGGTGGCTCAGGTGCGGCAGCTCCTGGCACAGCACCACACCGGCCAGCCGTGGGTGCGCGCCCACCTCCTCGTCACCGTCGGCGCGACGCACCAGCAGCACCTGCACACGCGCCACCACCACCACCACCAGAACCAGGTGATTGGCTCCCCCACCCACCACAACAGGTGCACCCCCCACAGCATGCTGTGGCCAACGCCCTGCCACTGGCACAAACTGTGCGGCCACATCATCATCATGCAGCTCTGGTGCTGCATCACCCCCGGGGCGCATCAGCTTGCAGGTATGCTGCATCAACCTCCAGCAGCCCCAGCAGCAGCTCACCACGTCGTCGTCGTGCCCGCGCGTGGCCTCCTCCATGGTGTCGGGCGTGATGCTCTCAACCGCCACCAACCGACCCTGGCCCTCGCCTGCACACACGCACACGCAACCCAACAGCATGATTACAGTGCTCAGCACCACATGGACAGGCGCTCACCAGGCAGCCGTCCCCCTGTGCGTTCTTTGCGTCCTCACACCCACTACTCCATCACTCACCCGTGACTAGTCCGTCCCACGCGTCCATCTCGGCGGCGTCCCTCAGTGCCTTGGACATGAGGGTGGCCAGGCGCGACACCTGGAACGCCACACTGGCGCGCACCTCGCTCTCTGCACGCACGGTGCACCAGCAACACACCAGTCAACCTCGATGGAACCAAGCAGCCAAGCAGTCCCTGCTGCAAGGTGCTGGCGTGCCCAAGGTCCCCGCCAGGTGCCATCCCATGAGCTGCTCCCTGCCGTCAATGCTCGTCCCCCCCACACACATGCTTTCCCCAACCGGTGCACCCCAAAACCCCACCAAAGGCCCCCCCAAAACATGCCCGCACCTCCAAAGACGCGTGCCATGTGCTCAGGCACGTCCAGCGCGTGCCCCAGCCTCTTTGCCGGCGCGTCGTAGATGGACATGACCAGGTCAGAGTACTGGGAGGCCAGACGCTGCACGCGCTCAGCGCACGCCTTGCCACGCAGGGCGTTCTCACGCTTGGCCGATGCGCCGCCGGACGCAAACGACGACAGCCACGCCTGCGGGAGGGCACGGTGGCAGCGTCATGTTAGCATGCGGGCTAGCTGCACACGACAGCAATCCTGAGGAGCACATGGATGGCGTCCAGCACTGCCGCCAACACCGTGTGCACCGAGCAAACGGCACTCCCTTCATGACCCACCAGCACCCCCAAGAACACCTCCCGCCAAGGCGTACCTCAATCTCGTTTTCCAGCGCCAGGAGCTCCTGCGTGGCGAACCCGCTCAGGCCCAGCTGCCTCAGGCCCTGCACCGTGGCGCCCACCGCCACCTTCCACGCAGCGCTGGAGTTGGCCTTGCCCAGCATGGACGAACCACCCTGCACGCGCACGCACACACACATGCCCACCAGTGTTGCCCACAGCCCGTCCTGACCACCCATGCGCAGCGGCCTCCTCCCCGACCGACAGCTGTTGTTGTCCTCGCTGCTCCTGCTGCTGTACCTGCCCGCTCCATGGATGTTCCTGCCCCCACAGCCCCACAGCAGGCAACACGTGCAGCCCCCAACCCCCACGCACCGCCTTGTCCAGCTGCCCGATGACGCGCGCCAGCAGCACAAACATGTAGTCCTCCAGGCGGATCTCAGCCAGGCGCCACCGCTGGCGCTGGGCCAGCACGTCGTCACCCACGTCGTTGCGCAGCCCGGCAGACAGACCGCTCACAAAGTGGCCGCGCGCCTGCAGGCGTGTGCACGGCATGCACACACTCGCCCGACACTCATTTAGCACCAACACCTCTGCAGGTTGCGGCGTGGTGGGTGCCAGTGCCACAACCTGCACGTGTGCTCATCTAAGCAGTCTTGAAGCGCACAAGCGAATAACGAGTCTAAATGCCCACCTGCTATCATGCCCTCCCTCACCTGTGTGCCCATGAAGAGTGCGTTCATCAGGTCGTTGGCTGCTGGGTCCTGGTCAGCCGGCACCGAGTCCAGCTTGGCCATGGCCCCACGGAACTGGTTCACCACGCCACGGTGCGCCTCGTCCATGGCAGGGTACACCTGGTCCAACAGCTCAGTCAGGCCTGCACACGTGCACGTGACGTGACACACATGGCCACACTGCTTATTGCCAGGCGCAGGGCAGCGGGCGAACCCATCAGCGAGGGAAGGGGAGGACGGCGGCAGCACTTCCAGGTGCGACAGCTCCTGTCCTGGTATGCCTGCAGCTGCGGCAGCTGTTTGGGCTGTTGCACGGCGCATGCCGGGGTGCATGTGCATGTGCTCACCTGAGGCGTTGAAGAACTCCCTGAGCTCCTTGATGAAGATCTTGAACTCCTCCACAAAGGCGCCAGAGTACTGCCCGGGGTTGGCCGTCACGCGCGCCAGCATGGCCTCGGACGCCACCAAGTCCTCAGGGCCTGCAGCAGGCACCAGGTGAGGTGAGGTGAGGGGTGTGTGTGTGAGTGAGGGGGTGGCAGGCTGGAGGTGCCTCATGGTCTCAATAGGTGATGAAGAGGAACAAGCGGTGCCATGACCGCAGTTGTGCCCAGTGTTGGCGGGAGGGGCTGGGCGCACTGGCACACAGTACGCAGCGCACCTGCCGAGCGGTGCAGCTTGTTCTGCAGCGTGTGCTTGATCTCGTCCTTGAGGTCCTTGGGGATGTCGTTACGGTGGGCAATGTCCCTGTGCACGAGGGTGTGGGTAGGGTGGGGAGGGCAAGCAGTGGAGCGGCGTCACCACCCACAAACTGCCTGGCTGCACCCACCCACCCAGCCGCAGCAGTAGCAGTAGCCAGCACCACCTGGTACTTGCCGCCACCCTCACCTGATGCGTGTGAGCGGGGTGCTGACCCTGAACTCTCCAGAGATGCTGGGCAGGCGCGTGTGCATGCGCCGGGCAGCCAGGATGCGCCCCTCCGGTGGCCAGTGCATGCCGCCGTCACCCATGGACGCGTCGCCAATGGCCCACTCCAGGGACCTGTCACATGTCACAACATGTCACATCAAGAGTGCAGGGTTGGGTGCCTTGGTTCATGCACAGCTGCGATGCTGCACTGGTGCGGCCCTAGATATCGCGTGGGCTGATGCTCAGCTGCGGAGCACAGCTGGTGCGGGAAACTGCAGTCATGCGTGGGTTGCGCTTGCGGCGTTCACCTGAACATCTGCAGTGCGTGGTTGGCGTGGTGGTTGGGGCGGTGGTGGCCTCCCGTCTCCACGCAGCGGATGGCGCCCGTGTTGATCCAGGTGGCGTACACGTAGCACGCAGACAGCTCCTGCGCACCACGGCATCATGACGTGCGGACATCATGAGATGAGACGGCCTCTTAGGGGAGGTGCAGGGGAGGCACAGCTCAACCACAAAGACGGGTGGCAGCACATGACGTGCACCCACCTCCATGTGTGGGCGCAGCATCTGCGGGCGGTCCACCAGCAGGCCCTTCATCAGGCCAAGCTTGCCCAGCCAGCTGCGCACCACCAGGCACACACAGGGCGACGTGCGCTGCCAGTCAGGTGCCAGGTGCTCGCAGCGGGGCGTAACCCTCAGCGCTCACGTGCTGGTGTCCTCGTCGCCCTAGCACTACTAGCACCCCTCTCCCACACTGCAGCACCCCACACTCACTTGCTGTTGTCCTTGTCACCCTTGACCAGGTCCAGCTCAACGCCCTGCAGCCCGTCCGTGCGCCACGTGCCCTGGCGTGACCCATTGTCAATGCGGCTGCGCACAAACTGCGGCGCTGCGCCCACCCACGAGCTCGTCCTGCAGGTGCGCATGCAGTGTGTGTGTGTGTATCGAGCTTTACATCTGGTGGAGCCGGTTATGGCAAACAGATGGTCCCACAATTCGCAGTCAGTGTGCACACACAGTGAGCGTGGGAACATCAGACAGGACTACCCACGTACACCCGTGTACAACAGGGCACCGCCTTGCCTTGCCCTCGCATCAGGGCCCGACTCACACCGCACCTGCAGGCTGGCTAACACTCTGCGGCAGTGCAGATGAGCACATGACCACTCCCCCCATCCACTCACAAGCGCGCGTCCTCCTCCAGTGAGCTCAGCGCAGAGCTGCTGCCAGGTGTGGGGCTCCTGGCCCTGTCGATGGAGCGGTGCGCGGGCACGGTGCGGTGCGCGCTGCCGTTGCTGCCGTTGCTGGAAGCCCCGCCCTCGGACAGGGGGAGGGCCTTGATGTTCATGTTGCTGGTCTCGCCCCACTTGCACGCCACGCTGAGCGCAAAGTCTGGGCCCAGCACCTGTGCAGCAAAAGGCACGCGCAAGACAGCAAACGTGGCGCCGCGCTCCACCAAAGCAGAGCGTGACCAGCAGAGCGGTGGTGGCTGTGGGGCTGCACATGCACCTAGACAAGTATCACGCGCTCACCTTGAAGGTGCGGTCATCGCCGTTCTCCCAGTTGCTGCTGCCGTCGTCCTTGGCGCAAATGACCTGCGAGATACGCGTGCCGATGGGCACGTGCGTCAGGGGCCTGCCATTGGCTCTGCCGTCCCAACCACACCCACACCCACACCCGCAGCCTGCAAGCCTGTGAGCCTGCATCCGCACCTTGAAGAACACGTCGACGCCAACGGGCACGTCAAAGGTGCCCTCCCACACGTGCCCCTCGTGCCACTTGAGCTTGTTGGCACGGCTGGGCTCCCAGCTGCCCATGAAGGGCAGGCTGCCCACGAGCTTGACCGTCTCGCCAAACTCGGTCTGCGCGGCGGCAATTGGCAACCGCGGCGACAGCCCACGCAGATCGCCGTGCGCGCTGGCCCACCCCAGCGTGCTTGTGTGCTGTCATGCTGCTGCACATGCGTGAGCGCGCCTCTCTGCTCTCAAGCTCTGCGCACAGCCACCGTCAAGTGCGCTCCCATCGAGCACCAGGCCCATAACGCCGCCACTCGCCTGCTTGTTGACGCTGAACGTGACGGGCACCGTGTTGTCGCCGGCCTGCGAAGGCGCACAGTTGGAGAGCAATCCGCGCACCCTGGGTTTCAGCACGCACCCTGTCGGCACGCACCCTGTCGGTGGAGCTGCACCGCGCCAGGCTCACCGCGAGACAGCTGACCAGGCCACGCGCTGAGTCGCGCGCTGGCGCTGCGGAGGATTGGCGCTGCCAAGCGCTGCGTCCTGGGCGAGCGCGCACGAAGAGCGTGCTGGCCCGTCCTCCCAGGGGAGCTGATGCACGATGGCTGCTGGCCGCGGCATTGCCTGCGCTTGACCTCATCATGGTGTTGGGCGTTTTGCACAACTTCTGGCTGGTGTGGCGGGCGGGCGCGGGGTAAACGCGTTAGGGTTGGGGGGCGACACGGGGCGAAGCGAGCAGAAGCAGCAGGAACTCCAGGACAGTCTAGTCCTGAGCAGCCCCAGCAAGCCACACAGCACGAGCACGCCCCTGCTAGAGGGTGCAGCGAGCACGAGGTGTCCTCAGCCGCCGCGCCCTGGTGTCCTCGCCCCGGACAGGTCTACGTCCATTGGTGCCCACCCGCTGCCGCCGCCACCCGCAACCCCCGCAGCTGGCCCCGTTGCCGGCGCTGGCGTTGCTGGGAATCCAGGCGCCGCCGAAGAGGGTGTCGCCATCCTGTCGCACACGTCCCGGAGCGCGTCCCACTGCTGCACGAGCGCTGTGCAGGACGCCAGCATGGAGCTCACAGGCGCCAGGTGCGCCTCCCAGGCGCGTGGGGGGTCGGCGTGCGCAGCCGCCCAGTCCAGCAGCTGCTTCTGCGTGGCCATGCTGGCAATGTCGCGCACGGCGCTGTGGAGCATGGCGCAGAAGGCTGGCTGGTGCTCTGGCTCCACCGGGATGGTCTGCTGCGAGTTGACCTCCTTGAGCCGCATGGCCAGCATCGTGCTCCTCGTGTGCATGAGCTGCAGCTGCCGCGTGGCCTCTTCCAGCTGCGTGCGCCGCTGGGCGATGGCCGCAGGGTCCGACACGCTGCGCACCAGCGCCGTGCTGCTGGCGTCGTGCAGCGACTGCAGCTGCACCTGCATGCACGTGAGCTGTCGCTCCAGCTCCCGCACCGCAAGCAGCACCCTCAGCCCGTCATTCGGCTGCTGCTGCTGCTGCTGTTGAGGCGGCTGCTGAGGTAGCCACAGCTCTGCGGGCGCGTGGGCCGTCGGCGCCGCCGCGGGTGGCACCAGCTGGAGCTCCTGCGCACACCTCAGGATATCTGTGAAAGCCGTGGACGCGGGTGCCGCCTTTGCCGCTGCCATCTCTGCCACGAGAATCGAGCTGTTGCCCCTTTTCAAGTCCCCAACCACCTCGCACATCGCGGCCCCAGCTCTACAGCCCCTGTCTCCTTGCCCACATCCTCCACCTGCAGCACCAGGTGAGTTATGCTGGGGAGCCTGGAGGGAGCTCGCGTGTGGGGAGCTCGATGATGACAGGGACGAGGCCCTCCGCGAACACACTGGGCGCAGCGTGGCAGCAGCCACCGAGAGCGTGCCACCAGCAGCAATTCTCCGCACTGCCGGGCCGTGTTCGCTCGGCGCACCTGGTGTGCCATCTCATCTCTTCTGCCGGCGCACCACCATCAGCAAGCACGCGCGCAGCTCGAACTCGCTACCAGTAGCAGCACATCATCGCTCAGGGCGTGCTGCCAGCATGTCGCTTGCTGCGCGCTGGCGTTGGAGATGAGCTCAACGCCTACAAGCTCACACCCGTGCTCCTGGTGCGCTTGCTGCGTGCAGGAAGACAGCATGATGTTGTCCCAGCGCATCGCCAACACCAGCGCCAGCGCATCGTGCCGCAAGGCGCGCCAGGCGGTGGTGTCGGTGCGGGCGCAGGCGGCCGCTGCCACGGCCACCCAGGCACCTGCCGACGCCAAGTTTGCCGACTACAAGCCCACCGTGGCTGCCTTCTTCCCCGGCCAGGTACGGTGGCAGCGCTTGCCTCAGGGGATCCGCCGCATGCCGTCGGTCGCTCGTGGGTGATGGCTCACTTGCAACTCGTGCCAATTGGCGTGCGGTGCAGGGCGCTCAAACGGTGGGCATGGCCAAGGACCTGGTGGCCGAGGTGCCCAAGGCCAAGGAGCTCTTTGACAAGGCGTCAGAGATCCTGGGCTATGACCTGCTCAAGGTGGGAGGCGTGCGGTGTCGCTCCACAGGAGTTCACAGCAAGCGTGTGCACCGTGGTGGGGCCAGGCTGATGTGTGTGATGCGGGATGGCATGCAGATGTGCGTGGAGGGCCCCAAGGCCCAGCTGGACAGCACGGTCATCAGTCAGCCAGCCATCTACGTGGCGTCGCTGGCAGCCGTGGAGAAGCTGCGTGCCACGGAGGGGCAGGCGGCGCTGGACGCCATCGACGTGGCGTGCGGCCTGTCGCTGGGCGAGTACACGGCCCTGGCCTTTGCCGGCGCCTTCAGGTGAGCTTCAGCTGAACGCCTTGTGCTTCTGAGTGCCATCCAGCGGCAAGTGCTTGGCGCCCAGTGCTTGCTGCTCTTCACCCTGTGCAACCTGTGTCCGTGTGCCTGCCGCAGCTTTGAGGACGGCCTGAGGCTAGTCAAGCTGCGCGGCGAGGTGATGCAGGCTGCGGCGGACGCCACGCCCTCGGGCATGGTGTCGGTCATTGGCCTGGACTCGGCCAAGGTGGCGGAGCTCTGCGCGGTGAGCCTGAGGTTGGACATGCGGCGGCACCGTCACCTGAGCAGCACCTCCCCCCACTGGCTGTGCTAAGCGCCTGCTAACCGCTAGCTGGTGTGCGTGTGTGCGCAGGCTGCCACTGCCGAGGTGGGCGAGGACAAGGCGGTGCGCATTGCCAACTACCTGTGCACTGGCAACTACGCCGTGAGCGGTTCCAAGGAGGGGTGTGACGCCGTGGAGAAGCTGGGGAAGAGCTTCAAGGCCCGGTGAGCAGGAGGCGGAGGTCTTTTTCTGCTGCTGCTGCTATCAACAGCACAGGGGCGGGTCTGAATAGGTTGCTGACGTGTGGCGGCGTGTGTCCTGGTGTGCACGCAGCATGACGGTGCGCCTGGCAGTGGCTGGCGCATTCCACACCAGCTACATGCAGCCGGCGGTGGAGCAGCTCAAGGCTGCCCTTGAGGCCACAACCATCCAGTGAGTGCAGTGCAAGTATGGCATTCGCTCATCGCAGGGGCAGCTGTTGGGGGTGCTGTGGTGCGTGTTGTGAGCGCGCAGGTGGCTGACTTGCCTTGCCACCCGGTGCGCATGCGCTGCAGGACTCCCCGCATCCCCGTCATCTCCAACGTGGACGCGCAGCCCCACTCGGACCCTGCCGTGATCAAGGCGATCCTGGCCCGGCAGGTCACCTCGCCCGTGCTGTGGGAGAACACCCTCAAGACGCTGTTTGACAAGGGCCTCACCAAGAGCTACGAGATCGGGCCCAACAAGGTCATTGCCGGCATCGCCAAGCGCATCAACAAGGAGCACAGCATCACCAACATCACGGCATGAGCACGCCTGCCTTATGATGGGCTTACGGGTCTTGCCGTGAAGCGTCCTGATGCATTGCGCCTGTGGCCTGTGACTGTGGTGGTCAGGACGCATGAAGGAGGCAATGACCGCGACATGCAGCATAGAAAGCTTTAGCAGCTACAAGGGCATGTATGTACAAGCAGAGTCAGCGATTTAGACATGCCCCAGGAGCCAATCATGCCGCCAAGCTACTTGGCCAGCACTCCCACAAGCTCAAGGTCTCGCATCTGCGCCGGCGTGAAGACAGCGCTGCCAGCCGCGACAAAGACGTCCTGCCAGCGCTGCGGCACGTGCAGCTGCACGCTGCGCCAGCCCCACAGCATGACGCCCAGCTGCTCCGGCGTGAAGTCCGCCAGCACGGCGTCCACGCGTTGCAGGGCCCCGCTCTCCCACTGCTCGCTGGGTTGGTACCGCAGCTGGGCAAAGGCCCACATGCAGTCTGCAAAGTCGGCTGGCCCCAGCTCCAGCACCGCCTCCTCGGCAGCTGCGCGCGAGGCCAAACACAAGGAGCCGCAGCTTGACGCTGCCTTGCGGCACACATACCCCCATCTGCAGCAGCAGGTCGCGTGGGCGTCAGGCACGCATCGCTCACCTGCCATGTACGCATCCATCCACGCCTCGTCTGGGCGCACTTGCAACCGTACACAGCTCCAGAGCAGCTGGGCCAGCTCTGGCCCTCGGAGCTGAGGCAGAGCAGCCTGAGCTTGTGCACACGCAAGGGCAAGCAACGGTGATCACTTTGGCAGGACATGGTGGTGTCGCCTCCCTGACAGTGCGCCACCAAGGCCTCCCTGACGGTGCTCCAACCCCAGCACGCAACACGCCACGCTCACCTGGGAGTGGGGCAGCATGGCAGCGAGGAACTTGCCGGGAGGCGGCGGCAAATCTGCCGGATAAGGACCGCGTGCGGCACTGCCACCATCAGCATCAGCAGCAGCGCCCCACAAGGCCGCAGAGCGCAGCGCCAGCAGCAGCGACTGAGCGTCACAGGTGGGCATGCGTCGCGTCATGGCACGGTACCACGTCTCGAGGAACAAGGGGTCCGGACGGTGGGAGAGCCTGCAGTGCCAACCAAACGCTGTGGAGTGCGTGTTGGTTGGTGCAGCTGTGAGCAGATGGCAACCATTGCCGTTTGCTGCTGCTTCTCACCTGGCACAGACCCAGGCCAGCGTGGCCAGCTCCTTTGATGTGAAGAGGTCGATGCGTTTGCGCAGTTCGCTGGTGAAGAAGAGCAGCCAGTTGAAGCTTGGCCGCACCTGCAAGCCATCGTCGTGCAGTGCCGTGGCAGGTAAGGGACGTGCGCACACAGCACACAGCTGCAGCATGTCAAGCCCGTGTCCTGCCCATCAGGACTGCTCACCTGCATTGCTGCCAGCGCCCACGCGAACTTGATGAGGGCTGGTGGGTTTGCGCCTGACACTGGCACCACTTCCCTGCACAGCCAGTTGTGCATTTGGAAGGCGTACGATGGATCGGCAGTGTGAAGCGTGGGCCCAAGCCGTGCTGCCCGTGTGAAGCGCATGCACACACCTGAGTCTCTGCTGTGCGCGCTCCAGCCACACGGCGCTGGGCACGTGACCCACCTTGGCCAGGCCAAACATCATGTTGGCGAGGTCTTGCGCCGTCAAGCGGGGCATCCTGCTCGCCCCCACGTGCATCAAGGCAGCACGCACCACGGTGTCGCGTGTGATGAAGCGCTTGCACGGCACGCCAGGTGTGCGAGCACCTTGCTCACCTCATGTAGGACTCCAAGCAGAAGCGGTCCAGCCAGTCGCGAGGTGGCTGGTAGCCAGAGGCGCCCACCGCCGCCACCAGCCCCGCCAGGGCGTCTGGCAAGAACGCGTGCATCATGCCCAGGGAACGGTGAACGGCGGCTGCCACCAAGTCCTGCAGCAGGCCAGCGGAGAGCAGCGTGCCATGCATCACTGCACTCCCCCCCTGAGAGTGCGCTCGCGTGGGTCCTGGCTGCTAATGGCACAGTCCTCACGTGGTCGAGGCGCTTGAGCCGGTGCAGGCTGTACAGGGCCCTTGCCAGGTCCAGCGGCGCCGCGCTATCCACACTGGGCGTGAAGGCGCGGGTGCACAGCGCGGTGCAGTGCTTGACCGCCTGCACCTGCGGCTCCGTGAGGCGCGCGCCCGTGGCAAAGCCCGCCAGGCGGCTGAGCGCCTGCGCCACATGCTGCGGCGGCAGGTACTCGCCGTGCTGCGTCATGATGGACAGGAGCTGCACCGGGCCGTTGGCCGAGTTGATGGCGGTCATCACGGTGCCCTCGTAGGACGACGTGCCGGGCACCGCCTGCGGACGCATGGGCCAAGCTGGGCGGGCCAACAATTGCAGCTGCTGCAGGGGCGCGTGATGTGCATGCCACGCTGCCATCTGTTGCTAACAGAGTGGCGCACCGGCACGGTGTGGCCCACGTCCTGGTACTTTTTGCGCCGCCGCTGCCCAGGCGCCAGCTTGGCTCTCCGCCGCACCAGCTGCACCCTCCGCACTGCCTGGCACACCACTGGCAGCAGCGTGCTGGTCCTGCCGGACTGCGGCCATCCTGGTGCGAGGTGCCACAGGCTCACGCGAGCGATCCCGGCAGCTGCAATCGAGCGGCAGTGCCGGCTGAGAAGCGCGTGGGACATCGCATCGCGCCGGGTTTTGTGCGCGCAGCAGCGAGATCGGCTTCCTCTCAGGCAACTTCGAATTTTCAAACTTGCAGCCAGATCGAACCTGCAGCGCGTCAACCTGCACCTTGCTGGCAACTGCAATTGCTCTGCGGATTGACGTTGCCCCGGCTTTACGGCATCGCCCCTGGCTCTGCGCCAAGGTCAAAGGCATCGTCGGTCACGGCCCCTCTACACCAGGCATCAATAACCACCTGCAACGCCGCAACAATGATACGTGTACAGATGAGAGCACGAGAACGTCCTGCTAACACGCACACGCACTCGGGAAGCAGTACAAGAGGTGCAACACCCACCACTACCCACGACCACCACATCATCATCATCTACAAGGACGCCTTCAGTGAGCCGCCTAGAGCTGCTCCGTGATGTCGGTGAAGACCGCCAACGCCACCTTTTGCCGCTGCATCTCTGCCGCCTTGAGGTTCTCCTCGGGGATGGTGGCGTACTGCGCCAGCATCTTGCGGAACTCGTCGCCCGTCAGTGTCTCCTTCTCCAGCAGCGCCTCGACGATGCGGTCAATGGCCTCCCGGTTCTCGCTGATCTGCTTGAGGGCAACCTCGTACGCCTCCACACTGCACGGACACCAGGGCAGAGCAGTGTGCACGCGCAAGTGTGGGTGGGTGGGAGTGGCACAGGCTCTGGCCTTCCCTGCTCACGGCAGCAGTCCACACATACCCGTGTCCCGTGGCTGTCCCACAAGCCCTCTCACAAGCCCCCAACAGCACTGCTACCCAGGCCGATGCACCCCACCTCCCTGGAGTGCACACAAATCACCCGCAGCTGCGGGTTCACTGACCTGATCTTGCGCACGGCCTCGTCGATGCGCTGTTGCAGGTTCTCGCTCATCGAGTTGCGCGCCATCATGCGCATGATGACGTCGCCGCTCTGCGCGCTCGGGTCCATCAGGCTCCAGGGGCCAATGTTGCTCATGCCGTAGTTGATCACCATCTGACGCGCCATGCCAGTCACCTGCACACGCGCGCATGAGGACAGCGCTGCTGAGTCACTAATGGTGGACAACACTGGCACTAGCACGCCCATGCGTGCTGCTGATGCTCCTGCATGGCTGTCCAACTCTCAGCCCTCCCCACCCCACCCCACCCAACGCACCTGCTGCAGATCGCCCATGGCGCCGCTCGTC